>JARQOC010000007.1:213701666-213869636 GCA_033576535.1 Allobates femoralis | reverse complement strand
GGTTTTCAAAGATAGCCAGCCGCTGACCTCTGTGGTGTGGCTTAGCTCCGGTCAGCGGCGAGCTAGCCGGAGATGACCGGCGTCACTTTGCGGCATTCAAACCGCGCGCCAAGCCACAGTACTCTTCTGATTGGCCGCCGCGGTCGCTGTACTCAGTGTATTTGAAATATGGCGCCATGGCGCACGCCGCTATTCTGATTGGTCGCCGCGTTCAGAGTGGCGACCAATCAGAATAGCGGCGCGCTCTATGGCGCCATATTTCAAACACACTGAGTACAGTGTATTTAAAATACGGCGGCAGAGCGCACTCCGCTATTCTGATTGGTCACCACGCTGAACGCAGCGACCAATAGAATAGCGGCGCGCTCTATGGCGCCATATTTCAAATACACTGTACTCAGTGTATTTGAAATATGGCGGCATAGCACGCGCCGCCATTCTGATTGGTCGCCACGCTGAACGCGGCGAGAAATCAGAATAGTGGCGTGCGCTATGCCGCCATATTTCAAATACACTGAGTACAGTGTATTTGAAATATGGCGCCATGGCGCGCGCCGCTATGCTGATTGGTCGGCGCTGAACGCGGCGACCAATGAGAGAAGCTGCATTCAAACCGCGCGCCAAGACGCAGTATTCTTCTGATTGGTCGCTGTGGCGACCAATCAGAGAAGTAACGCAGGTTGGCGCGTGATTTGAATTCCGTGTCTCTGATTGGTCGCCGCGGCCGACCAATCAGAGGAGTGAAATTCAAACTGTGCGCCAAGCCGTGCTACTTCTCTGATTGGTCACCGCGGCCGCGGCGACCAATCAGAAGAGTACTGCAGCTTGGCGAACTGTTTGAATGCAAACCCCATCCTTGCAGCCTCGTCCATCCCCTCAGCCTCCTCTGTCCTCACAACCTCCCCATCCTCACAGCCCCTCATCCTCAGCCTCCTCCATCTCCAGCCTCCTCCATCCTCACAGCCTACTCCATTCCCACTTCCCATCCACCAGCCTTCTCCATCACCTCAGTCTCCTCAATCCACACAGCCTCCTCCATCCTCACTGCCTCCTCAATCCCCTCAGCCTCCCCATCCTCACAGCCTCCCCATCCTCACAGCCTCCTCCATCCACACAGCCTCCCCATCCTCACAGCCTCATCCATCCTCACAGCCTCCTCCATCCCCTCAGCCTCCTCCACCCTCAAAACCTCCCCATTCTCACAGCCTCCTCCATTCTCACAGCCTCCCCATCCCCTCAGCCTCCTCCATCCCCTCAGCCTCCTCCATCCTCACAGCCTCCTCCAACCCCTCAGCCTCCCCATCCTCACAGTCTCCTCCATCCTTCAGCCTCCTCCATCCTCACAGCCTCATCCATCCTCACAGCATCCCCATCCCCACACCCTCCTCAATCCCCTCAGCCTCCTCCATCCTCACAGCCTCCCCATCCTCACAGCCTCATCCATTTTCACAGCCTCCCCATCCCCTCAGCCTCCTCCATCCTAACAGCCTCCTCCAACCACTCAGCCTCCCCATCCTCACAGCCTCCTCCATCCCCTTAGCCTCCTCCATCATCAGAGCCTCCTCAAACCCCTCAACCTCCCCATCCTCACAGCCTCCCCATCCTCACAGCCTCCTCCACCCTCACAGCCTCCCAATCCTCACAGCCTTCCCATCCTTTCAGCCTTCTCCATCCCCTCAGCCTCCTCCATCCTCACAGTCTCCTCCAACCCCTCAGACTCCCCATCCTCACAGCCTCCTCCATCCTCACAGCCTCCCCATTCTCACAGCCTCCTCATTTTCACTCCTTACTCCTGTCTATTAGGTCTGTCATTCAGTGTGACACAGTTTACTCCTGTCTACAAGGTCTGTCAGTCAGTGTCACGAACTTCACTCCTCTCTGCAAGGCTGTCAGTCAGTGTGACACAGTTCACTCCTGTCTTCAAGGCTGTCAGTCAGTGTCACGAACTTCACTCCTGTCTATAAGGCTCAGTCAGTTACAACTGTGTGTCAGTCAATCTTCACTCCTGTCTACAAGCTGTCAGTCAGTGTGACGCAGTTAACTCCTGTCTATAAGGCTGTCAGTCAGTGTGACGAAAATCACTCCTCTCTACAAGGCTGTTAGTCAGTGTGATGAAAATCACTCCTGTCTACAAGGCTGTTAGTCAGTGTGACGAACTTCACTCCTGTCTACAACACTGTCAGTCAGTGTGACGCACTTCACTCCTTTTTGCAAAGTATTCTAGAATACCCGATGCGTTAGAATCGGACAACCATCTAGTATATACTGTATATATATATATATATATATATATATATATATATAGTTCAGACCAAAGGTTTGGACACACCTTCTCTTTCACAGAGTTTTCTTTATTTTCATGACTAAGAAAATTGTACATTCACACTGAAGGCATCAAAACTATCAAGAGAATGTCAAGAGTGTGCAAACCAGCAATCAAAGCAAAAGGTGGCTACTTTGAAGAACCTAGAATATAAGACATATTTTGAGTTTCACACTTTTTTTGTTAAGTATATAATTCCACTTGTTAATTCATAGTTTTGATGCCTTCAGTGTGAATCTACAATTTCCATAGTCATGAAAATAAAGAAAACTCTTTGAATGAGAAGGTGTGTCCAAAGTTTTGGTCTGTACTGTATATCTAACTTTTACAGACATAGCAATACAAATATATGTACAATGGTGGCTAAGAGGGAAAATTTTTTTTTTTACTTTTCGAACCTGCAATCATCTGATTGCATGTACATAACAAGAGAATACTGCTTTGTATAGCAAAAGTAATGATCTCCAATGAATGTCAGTTACTGGCTAGATTTTACAGGAGTACCATCATGACAGGCAGGCATAGATATCTTAACCAGACCACAGTGTTCATGACAACCCATCAGCGCCCCACGATTGTGTCACAGGTACACAGTTGGGTGCTTGGAATAATGCACCTCCATGCCTGCACACAGTAAAGGTCTCTGTCAGACATTAACAGCAGCAGTAAACAGGTTAACAGCTGTAGGCAAAGCTGTACACACACCCACGGCTGTTAAAGTTAAATTATCGCTGAGGATCACAGCCATCATTTACAGGGAAAAATGGGGGTTCTGCTTCTGAAGTGACAATTTGTATATGGTGTTAAGACACTTCTAATTGTGATGGACTATAACCTTTTCACTACTGAATGTATGTATATTTGCTGCGGCCTCTATTTCTATAATATCATTGACCATCGTATTGTTCTATTAAACTAGTATCATCTTTATCTATACTGGGGCGTTTTCTATTTTTTTTGTACGCTATATTTTCTATATTGACCACTAAAGTGTCAGGCCTCCAGAAAAATTTATTCAATTGTAAAGTTGAGAAAATGATACATAGTAATAATTCAAATTAACAATTAAAATAAAGGGATTAGTGCTCACAAACCTCTAAGCAATTCCAGCAACACACTACTCATAACTACTATGGTTTTCTAATAATTTTAAAAATGATTGTGATTTGGACATTCTTCTTTGCAAATTAGCTCTAGCACAGTGAGCTTGGATGGAGAGTGCCTATGAACAGCAATTATGAAGCCTTGCCACAGATTCTTTGTGGAGTTTAGGTATATGCTTTGTGCCATTCAAACACATGAATATCTTTGATTTACACTATTCCATTGTAGCTCTGGCAGGATGTTTTGGGTCATTGTCTGCTGTTAGGTGAACCTATCCACCATTCTAAAATCTTTTCCATCCTCTAAGTGGTTTTCGTCCAGGATTTCCATCATTCCATCAACTGTAACCAGCTTCCCTGTCACTGCTGCAGTAAATCATTCCCACATTATGACGCTGCCACTACCATGTTTTACGGTGGGGATGTTTTTTTCAGGGTGATGTACAATATTCGTTTCCTCCCATTGCATTTCGACCAAAATATTTTACTTTGGTCTTATCTGACCAGTGCGCCATCTTTCACATACAAGCCATGTCACCTACATAGCTTCTAGCAAATATATGTTGTTATAGCTTGCTTTCAAAAATGGCTTTATTCTTGGCACTCATCCATAAAGGCAATTTTTGTCACTAATAGTTTTCCTGTGGCCAGATTTCACTACTTGAGCTTTGGATCTCTGCAACTACTCCACAGGGACCAGGTGCTTCTTGGCTGCTTCTCTAATTAGTGTCTCTCAGATTAGGTGGATAGCCATGTCTTGGTAAATTTCAATTGTGCCATACACCTTCCATTTTTTAATTATAGATGGGACAGTGCTCTGTGTGATGTTCAGAGCTTGTGCTATTGTTTTATCACCTAAGCTTGCGTTCCTCTTCTTCACATCTTTATCCCTGACCTGTCTAGCGTGTTCCTTGTTTTCATCATACTGCTTGATCCCTTATGTTCCCAAATACACCTCTTAGGCCTTCACAGAAAATATGTAGTTAAAATCAGGATAAGTTAAATAAAAGTGGACTCAATTTAATATTTTAGGGACTTCTGAAATTAATTTTTGACTCAGGATTTTATTCACGTGTATTACACTTTAGCAGCTGAATACAAATTTTCATCATGATTTTCTGATTTATACTTTTTAAATATTGAGGAAATCAAGTATAAATTAATTTACACTTCACAAATACTTACTAATTGATATATCAAATGATATCTCAATAAAATTAATTTAAAGTGCAGCCATTATTTTAGTTTTTAAGAAATAAATTAATAGTACTAGTGAAAATAAGAAGCTTTGTACTATATTTTATCAGGGAAATCTGCTTATTTCTCTTCCAGAACTTATCACTTATTATCAAAATTCTCAATTCTAAGGTGAAACCTGTATTCAGTGAAGACTTTCCCATCACTGATATAGGAGATGGCAAAGTGGCACCCCAAGGGTTAATGTGCCACAGAAACATCAACACAGGTTTACTCCCCACACAGCACTACACTAGAAAGTGGGAGGAGCTTAGGTAGCACCTGCAAGAGTGGGAGGAGCTAATGTTGTTTACCTCAGAGCATGGGTGACAGTTAGTCAGTTTAGTCTAGTCTGGAGTTGGAGGAGAGTGGAGCTGAAGTGGAGGTCCTGAGAAGTCTGAGGGAAGGAGTCAGAGAAACAGAGGAACAAACCCGGGATAAGCAGTTACCCTAAACTCACCCCGGAGAGGTGCTTAGGACAGATACCGAATCCGAGGCTGTGCCTGAGACAGACAGGACAGTGAATACCGGGATAGTGAAGGTCCACCATCTTCACTGTACCATAGCAAAGCAACACGGAGGGGTCAGTGACACAGAGGACTCAACTTGCCCAGCAGATTGGTACCCGTGAGGGGAGACAGGGCCAGAAGTTCAGCTACAAGCGGCATCAGGGCCACATACAAAGCGCAGAAGTAGGAAGCCAAGGACCCGGTCAGGGTAGGAGCAACCCGGCCCCAATACAGACTCCGTGGACAATAATCTGCTTGTATCATCTGCAAAGTAAAGACTTGAAAAACGACAACAAACGTGAGTGTGTGTGATCCTTATGCTGAAGCCCCACTTGCCCTCATAAACTGCCATTGCCGCACTCTCATCTCTACTGCTACCCCTACTTTCCTGCAGCATCTATAACCACCATCACAGACTTTAACTACTACTGCCCCAGGGAACCAGGCTCTACCTGCGGAGAGCGGTTCCATCTACAGCTGCCAAAACATCATCCCTGGAGGTTCTGCAGAAGCCGTGGTCCCCTAACTAACCACAACCCGTGGGTGGCATCACGACAAACCTAATCCCCTGTAAATAAACCCCCATTTTACTTGTGTGAATCCGGGACACGGTCCGGACCAGGACCGCCGTGATATCCCCCAGCAGTACCCCGGTCCGGCACCGAGTACCCCGTCCCAGTGGGCTCCACAACCTGGCGTCACGAACAGAATCTACCGTGTTCGGTACCGGGCATTGTGTGCCGTGATTAGTGACTGTTTTAAATCTGCCGCCATTGCTGGGCGCGCGCAAGCTGAATTTTAACTGTGCCACAGAGACTGTAAATTTCAAAATCCGCCATTACAGAGCGTGCGACGCGCGGGAAGAAAAAACACTCACCGCTCTGACGTCATCCGGAAGGGAAGAGAATTCCTGGTGCGCAGCGGAACCTTTGTGAGACATCCGGACGGAAGAGGAAGACGGAGGGCGGACCTTAACTAAGGGGGCGCAGGATGTCACAGCTAGCGGTGCCAAGCAGCGGCGGAGCAGCCAGTGAGAATCCAGCACCGGATCAAGGAGCAGCACTCAGCGGTGCTGCGGCGCAAGGAGCAGCACCTATTATGCCATTCCTGATGCCGTATACTCCAGGGGCAATGTGGCTGCCTCAATACTCCGGTGAGCCTAACACTCTTAATGACTTTATCAGTAAGATAAAAGTATACTATGTGATGTACCCCCTTACTGAAGCCCAACATGTAGGAATGATTATTGGGCAATTAACAGGCAATGCACAACGGGAGGTCGCATCCTGGCTGGACACAGATAAGGACACTGTGGAGCATCTTATAGCTGGATTAAAAGCAGCATTTGAATCTACTGCTGATACCCGGGCTAAAATGAGGTTCTTTGCATGTCAACAAAAGCCTGAAGAGAGTGCCCGAGACGTTGCCTTAAATCTGCAGGAAGCACTCAAAGCACTTAAGCTAGCAGAACCTGCCTTAGCCCCGGGAGCTGACAAAATGTTAATTGACCAGTTCATAGAGGGTCTCTTATCCCCGTCCCACAGAGGACAGCTGAGTATGAGCTCATCCAGAATCCTAAAATGACATTTGCTGAGTTAAAAGACAGAGCTCTTCGTCTGCAGCAGGTAGAGGAGCCCCGGAATCTGCAATCTATACAGGGCCCTGCAGCAGCACCTCAGCAACCGATAGCATCAGCGACATCTGTCATGTCAACGACTGCTACTGAACACAGAGAGCCTATCTCTAATGAGGCCCTCAACCAAAAGCTAGATGCCCTGACAGACACCGTCATCTCAATGGCCAAGGTCATCAAGGAGCTGCGAGAGTCAAAGCCTGCACCCAAGATCAAGTTGGCGACCAGTAGAGAGGATGTCCCGTGGATGAGGCCCAGGAGATATCAAGCAACAAGAGGACGACCCAGCGATCGCTATCAGCCAGATGGACAGCCCATTTGCCGCCGTTGCCAGAAACCAGGTCACTTTGCCCGAGAGTGTGCTTTAAAGAGGACCTGTCACCAAACCAGGCATGGTGATCTAATTACAGCACTGGATGCAGCATGTCTGCAGCATCCAGACAAGGGGTCACCCAGCACTTGAGCAGCCCTGTACCCCGAGATAATACAGTTAGAAAACTTACATGTTCCAGCCATTAAGGATGTGGCTAGGGGCTGCAGCCAAGGGCAGATTCACACCTCCTGCATGTTTAATCTGCCCACCACTGCCAATCATTCTCTCCCTCTTCTCCAGCATTTAAAGAGGACCTGTCACCAAACCAGGCAAGGTGATCTAATTACAGCACTGGATACAGCATGCCTCCAGCATGCAGACAAGGGGTCCCCCAGCCCTTGAGCAGCACTGTACCCCGAGTTAATACAGTTAGAAAATCTACATGCTACAGCCACTAAGGAGGTGGCTAGGGGCTGCAGCCAAGGGCAGATTCACACCCCCTGCCTGTGTGTAATCTGCCCACCGCTGCCAATCATTCTCTCTCTGTCTGCAGCATTTAAAGAGGTTTTTTTCTCTCCCTGAGGGGCGGGGCTACACAGGAGAGAAAAAAAACCTCAGTTTAAATGCTGCAGACAGGGAGAGAATAATTAGTAGCTGTGGGCAGATTAAACATGCAGGGGGTGTGAATCTGCCCTTGGCTGCAGCCCCTAGCCACCTCCTTAGTGGCTGGAGCATGTAAGTTTTCTAAGTGTATTATCTCGGGGTACAGGGCTGCTCAAGTGCTGGGGGACCCCTTGTCTGCAGGCTGCAGACATGCTGCATCCAGTGCTGTAATTAGATCACCATGCCTGGTTTGGTGACAGGTCCTCTTTAAACGGAGATTCCCTGGGCAGGCGGGCCGCTCCTCAGGTATGAACTCTAAAGGTCCTTCAGCCTGGTTTGACAGATTCGTGGGAGGACAGTCGGTGATCCCTATCATGTTGAATGGCATTCCCTTTAATGCCTTGTGGGATACCGGGTCCCAGATAACATCGATTCCACATGTTCTTTACAAAAGGTACTGGGCTGATTCAGACATTGATAGTGGTCCATCAGACTTTAACATGGAAGTATGGGCTAGTAATGGACAATTAATACCACAGGTTGGGTTCAGAGAAATGACCATTCAGATTGGAAAGGTAGAATTGCAGAACCAGGGTATTATAATTATAGATGTTGACCGGCGAGATCGTGAACCAGTAATGTTACTAGGAATGAATGTAATTGAAAAGTGTTTTTCCGAGGTAATTACTGTTTTGCAGCAGATCGCCGAGACTGCCAGAACCGGACAGCAGAGGCTTTTGTACAAAGAAATAAAAGCTCTGATGTTAAAGCAGCAGGAAGAAATATCCGGAGGTGAAATCGGCAGTGTACGAGTAAGTGATCCAATAGCCATTGTAATACCTTCCAAAACTGAAATGTTGGTCTGGTGTAGAGCCGCAATAGGCATTAAAGGGCGAGACTATCAAGCTCTGGTAGAACCAGTGTACTCAGGCAGTAGACCTACTATACTTACAGCTAGAGGAGTGGTTGAGGTACACCGAGGAAGAGTGCCATTACGCCTCCTAAATTGTGGAGAGGATGAGATTACATTACGAAAGTATGCTACCATGGCTAAATTGTACACGGTTGATAATAATGCCATCACAGCCGTCGAGCCCTTGGACCTGTCAAGTCAGGCGGATGACAATGGCTCAAGGGAAAAGCTGGAGGATTGGTGCCAAAAGCTACATGTCGGTACCAGTTCTACACCTTCCCATCAAAAGCATGAAGTATACCGGTAGTGAAAGAATATGAGCAGATATTTTGCAAACACCCGTTAGATTTTGGGCAAATCAAAGGGGTAGAGCATACTATACCCACAGGTAACCATCAGCCTATAGAAGAGAGGTATAGACCATTACCACCCGCTCATTACCAAATCACCAAAAAACATGCTCAGAGAAATGAAATCTGCAGGGGTAATAATCCTAGGTAATGTTAGTTAAAAAGAAGGATGGGACCATGAGAATGTGCGTAGATTACCGGCAGATTAACCGCATCACACATAAGGACGCATACCCATTACCTAGGATTGAGGAGTCATTAGCTGCATTAAAATCTGCTAACTACTTTTCCACCCTTGATCTGACTAGTGGGTACTGGCAGGTTCCTGTGGCCGAGGCCGACAAGGAAAAGACAGCATTTACTACGCCAATGGGCCTCTGTGAGTTCAATTGTATGTCGTTCGCACTCTGCAACGCACCCGAGACCTTCCAACGCCTGATGGAGAGCTGCCTAGGACACAAGAACTTTGAAACTGTCCTCCTGTACCTAGATGACGTCATAGTCTACTCCAAGACTTATGAGCAACATCTACAAGACCTGGCAGAAGTGTTTGAAGCCTTATCCATATATGGCATTAAAATCAAGCCATCCAAATGTCACCTTCTCAAACCAAAGGTACAGTACCGGGATATGTCATGAGTTCAGAGGGAGTAGCACCAGATCCTGATAAAGTCACAGTGATAAGGGATTGGCCAAGACCTACAAACGTGAAAGAAATGAGGCAATTCCTGGGCCTGGTAGGCTATTATAGAAGATTTATCAGTGGATTCACGAAGCTAGCAGCTCCTCTACAAGACATCCTTGTAGGACAATCAAGAAAGTCTTCAACCCGTAATCCTCCTTTCCAGTGGAGTGAAGAGAAGGAAGACTCCTTCAACAAACTGAAATGTGCATTGACGGGAGAGAGATTCTGGCATACCCTGATTATCATCAACCATTCATTCTATACACGGATGCCAGCAACGTGGGACTGGGAGCAGTATTGTCACAGAAGCAAGGAGGCAGAGAGAGTTATTGCCTTTGCAAGTAGGAAGCTCCGGCCTACAGAAAGAAATCCCGAGAACTACAGCTCCTTCAAGTTAGAACTACTGGGAGTAGTTTGGGCTGTAACTGAACGTTTCAAGCACTATCTGGCAGCTGCAGAATTCACCATCTACACGGATAACAACCCGTTGACCCACCTGGATACAGCAAAATTAGGTGCTTTGGAGCAGCGGTGGATAGCCCGGCTGTCTAACTACAATTTTGTCATCAAATATAGAGCAGGCCGCAAGAACGGGAACGCAGATGCCTTATCTCGGATGCCACACCTGGGAGACGTGGAAGAGGAACTGGAAGAGTTGGAAGAAATTGAACTACCAGCCTTTCATCGTTCAATGGTAGACAAGTATCAACCCGGCATCTAACAAAGAGAACAACAGGCAAGTCTTAACCCGTTAGCACACCATGGATGGGCTGATACCCAAGATAGTGATCCAGCTGTGAAGCTAGTGAAAGAACTGCTTACACAACAAGGTGTGTACCCTAACCAGAACGCCCTGGCAGAGACCCAACAACTCTGGAAAAAGAGAGGCAAGTTGTTCCTGTATCAAGGGAAGCTCTGCAGTAGGCATACCAATCCCAATACACATGAATTGGTCTGGCAGATAATCGTACCCAAGCGAGACATCAAAATGGTCTTAGAAGCCTACCACGACGGTGCAGGTAATTTCGGATGGAAGAAGTTGGAAGTGCTCCTAAGAGAGAGATTCTACTGGGTTGGCATGAGGAAATCAATTGAAGATTAGTGTAAAATGTGGCCCGTGGAACCTCAGAAGAAGAGATCAGCAGAGAGCCCCACTCCAGTCCATAGTAACCAAGCAACCGCTAGAATTAGTTGCATTAGACCACGTCAAGTTGTCACCAAGCCGGTCAGGCTATGTCTATGCTTTAACCATCGTGGACCATTACTCACGCTTCTTAGTGGTGGTACCCGTCAAGGACCTGACAGCGAAGACGGCAGCAAGAGCATTTCAGACCCATTTCTGTAGAAAGCATGGTTACCCGGAACAAGTCCTTGCAGATCAAGGTCCAGCCTTTGAATCAGAGATTTTCCAAGAATTCTGCAATATGTATGGCTGTAAGAAGATCCGCACGACAGCGTACCATCCCCAAACAAATGGCTTATGCGAGAAGATGAACCATATTGTAATAGACCTATTGAAAACGTTACCAGAATCTGAGAGAAATCAATGGCCAGATAAATTACCTGATTTGGTAGACTTATACAACCATGTTCCAGTGAGTTCTACAAACTGCACCCCAGCCTATCTTACGCGTGCAAGACCCGGTAAGCTACCAATTGTCTTGGATATGGGAATCGTGAAACCAGACACGGAAGTTGAAGAATCCAATTGGGATACCCTACGTCAGCAACAGTATCGCCTAGTACAAGAGTGCGTAGAGAAAAATCTTCTGCAAGCTAGAGCAAGACAAGAGAGAACCTATAACCAAAGTGCTCAAGCAACTCCATTACAACCCGGTGAGCAAGTTCTCAAAAGAAAGAGACGCACTAACAAATTGGATAGCCAGTGGGAAACCATCCCATACACAGTCTTACCATCCAATTTGGACAATGCTAAAATGTGTCTAATAAGCAAAGATGAAGGAAGAACTTCAGTACTTGTGTCCACAGACCATCTCAAACCGTGTCCTGAAACCCTGAAGACACCAGAAGTAACAGAACCAGTACAGGTCCAACCTGTCAAGGAGAAAGAAGATGAAGTATTTCATACGGTGGTAGGAGATTTCCCCAAAACATGGCCAAATTATCATGGAGCCGTTGTAGTCCCAATGATTGCATTCCCTTCAATGGTGGAACCAACACCAGAACTCGTGTTACCAGAAGAAGTCCCAAAACCTGAAGAACTGGAAGTAGAACCCGTAGAGGAAGAATCAATTCCTGGTCCCAGTGAGCTTGCCAGTCCTACAGTCACATCTTCATCTTCTATAGTACCAAACACTACAAGTAGGTACATGCCCACCAGCACCAATAGGCTACATGCAAGCAGTATACCCATTTTACGCAGATCAGAGCGTAGTACCAAAGGGCGGTTACCAGCTAGATACAGGGATTAAAAGGTCAAATTAACTGTAAAATGTATATATGTTTGTGTTAATATAAATTAAACTCGGTAGATAGTGTCCAAGAGGGTTCAGGAAATGGATTAACCCCCATGTACATTAAGTTAGGGAAAGAAAGTGCCTGGGGGTGGTGTAGAGAATCCAGGCCTCCTAAGCAGATATGCCCATGGACAAATGTACATAGTTAATGCAACATTAAAAAAGTCCAGTACCTACAGAGACTATCCTGTATGAACTTTTGCATATTCTTCAAACTTCTTCCTTTTATTGTATTTTTATGGACCATACTACCACGGACTGGTTGTGGTATAAACTTTCTTGTATATATTCATCAGCCCAGAGGCAATAGACTAAACCTCCGGAAGGACTGCTTTTGAATTTTTTTGGACTGTTTTTGAACTTTAGTGATTTTTCTAATTTTTACTTTTAAGTCTTTGTAAATGTTAATTATATTAATTGATTGTTTCTTTATTGTTCCACAGTCCCGGAGTACTGTCTTTAACTAAGGGGGAATGTGGCACCCCAAGGGTTAATGTGTCACAGAAACATCAATACAGGTTTACTCCCCACACAGCACTACACTAGAAAGTGGGAGAAGCTTAAGTAGCACCTGCAAGAGTGGGAGGAGCTAATGTTGTTTACCTCAGAGCAGGAGTGACAGTCAGTTTAGTTTAGTCTGGAGTTGGAGGAGAGTGGAGCTGAAGTGGAGGTCCTGAGAGGTCTGAGGGAAGGAGTTAGAAAAACAAAGGAACAAACCCGGGATAAGCAGTTACCCTATACTCACCCGGAGAGGCGCTTAGGACGGATACCGGATCCAAGGCTGTGCCTGAGACAGACAGGATAGTGAATACCAGGATAGTGAAGGTCCACCATCTTCACTGTACCATAGCAAAGCAACACGGAGGGGTCAGTGACACAGAGGACTCAAGTTGCCCAGCAGATTGGTACCTGTGAGGTTAGACAGGGCCAGCAGTTCAGCTACAAGAGGCAGCAGGGCCACACACAAAGCGCAGAAGTAGGAAGCCAAGGACCCGGTCAGGGTAGGAGCAACCCGGCCCCAATACAGACTCCGTGGACAATAATCTGCTTATATCATCTGCAAAGTAAACACTTGGAAAACGACAACAAACGTGAGTGTGTGTGATCCTTATACTGAAGCCCCACTTGCCCTCATAAACTGCCATTGCCTCACTCTCATCATCTCTACTGCTACCCCTACTTTCCTGCAGCATCTATAACCACCATCACAGACTTTAACTACTACTGCCCCAGGGAACCAGGCTCTACCTGCGGAGAGCTGTTCCATCTACACCTGCCAAAACATCCTCCCTGGAGGTTCTGCAGCAGCCGTGGTCCCCTAACTAACCACAACCCGTGGGTGGCATCATGACAAACCTATATCGTTTATGACCAGCACTCAGTGGTGGGAGGTTGATGGTGCTATGTAGGAAAGGATCTGGTGATCTCTATCGTAGTTATAATAGAATCCAAGCACTCATCTGGTTCAGTTTCAAGTGATTTATTGTGAAGCACACATGGATGGTGAGGTGACAGCAGCAATAACGTTTCGGCCCCCAATTAGGCCTTTCTCAACACGTCACTAGGATCAGACAAGGAAATATAGTGAAAATATGTACAGTGGAACAGACATAGTATATACAGGCATACATATATACAGTATTTGCAGGATCAATTCATTAAGGCTCATGTTTTTTAGACATATAGTTGAGCAGAGGTGACGATAGTAGATGATGTTGGTAAAACAAGAAACAAATAAAACCAGGACTCTGGAAGGGTTATACTCTAGAGAATGGGTAGGTAGAGTGGACTGGAGTAGCAAAATACCTGCTAATGATGTTAGGGGAGTAAACATCAGGTATGGAGCACTGTATGGTAAGACGAGAGCCCCCTGCACCATGGAACAGTACATCTAGGAAAGAGTAATCGTGTGAGGAGGCTTATCACTGGGTATATGTGTCTTTATGAGATCACTAAATTTACCTGTTGCAGGCCTATTAGGCAGTGTATCTGTGCAGGCTTTGTGCTGTACCCATAGGTATGTGGAATGTTCCAGAATGCTGGAGAATCGTCTATGAGGGTATAATGGGTTTGATGTTAGCACAGTGTTATAGGTAGTTCCCCCTGGGTAGATATGGTTATATATGTATATAATGTTCCAAGGTGTCAGTACCTTATTATGTTTCTGATAGCCCCTGATGTGGTAGCTCCCAGTGTGTGACCCCTGGTCTGGGGAAGTACCGTTAGTCTGGGGAAATAGAGAGATAAAAATGAGGCCACAGAGTGGTGTACTTAGCTCAGGAGTCTGTTATGTCCACTGCTCACATCGTAGTCTTGGGAGAGCCAGCACCGTCCGTGCCTAGGCTGAGAGTGAGCTCCTATCCCCACTGCACGTGCTTTATCACAGCACTGTGGGTCATGTGACTGGAAGTGGGAGTGGCAGGTAAAAAAAAAAAAAAAAAAAAAAAATGGAAGTAGCTATGTTTACAATGTTAAGATGTTGTCATGATGATCTGTGATCATTCTATTGCATAGGGATCATCAAAAACATAGCGAATTGCTGTTTCATGCCTATAGTGTGGACCTGGGCTAAGTAGTTAGTGTTGGATAAGGTATATAGTATAAGTGAGATATCGCTGTGGCAAGAGCATGTCACAGTGGATCAGTGCATGGTTATAAGGGAGGGAGATGTGTGTACTGCTGTGTATCAGAGTAGCCAAGATACAGAGATGTTGTTTATGTGTATTGTTCTTGGTTGTAGCATATGATATGATGTATGGTGTGTAGTGGATGTTCTAGTTACTCATATACATGGAGTGAGTAGATTGCCAATATACATATATCAATCATGAGTCATAAATAGTATCCTGAGTCAAAGGCTCAAACCAACCAACATAGGGTGGTGTACATATGTAACACATAATAGTCCCTGTTATATGCATACATAATACAGTAAGTACAACAGTACATACAGCAAGATTACGTGGATCTGGCTGTATGGTACACTTTTCCACAGGCTGTTACGGGGTCCAGGATAAATATACTATAAAATCACAGTTGGAAGGAAAAAAGAAAAAAGAAGGGTGGCCAAAGGAAACTTATTAAACTCTGGGTTTATCTATACGGTATCTTACCCATACGTCTCTTGTAGGGGACGTAGGCCAAGAGCTGTTAAGGGTTGGTCTAAGAAAAAAGATGCAGGTAGTTAGTTTATCCAGTCTATCTCCCTGTTAAGTCCCCTAGGGGTTAGGGTGTCCAGTGTGTGTATCCAGTAACTTTCTCTCTGTTTAAGTAGTCTAACATGGTTACCCCCACGTCTGGGTCTGGGTACCTGTTCTATCACTTGAAACCTCAACTGTGCCACATTGTGTTTTGCTTCCACAAAGTGGTGTGGAACTGGTAACCACGTTTTCTCTGTTCTGATGGTGGATTTGTGGCTTTTGATCCTCTCTCTGATGGACTGTGTGGTCTCCCCTACGTAGAGGAGTCCACAGGGGCATTTAATGAGGTAAACCACAAAATTAGTGTCGCAAGTGTAGAAACCCCTGACCCTGTAGGATTTGCCTGTGCGTGGATGTATGATTTCACTCCCTTTGATGACGTTAGAACAACTGAAGCATCCCAGGCAAGGAAAGGTGCCCACCCTACGTGCCCCGGTTAGTGTCCTAGTCAATTGTTGTTTGTGTGAGCCTATGTCAGCCCTAACCAGTTGGTCCTTTATGTTTGTAGGTCTTTTGGTGCACATCAGTGGTTGGTTCTGAAAAGATGCTATGTTGGGGTGGGCCTTGGATAGTAGGTTCCAGTTTTTTTTGATTAGGTGGTGTATCTTTGGCATGATGGGATGGTAGGAGTGTACAAAGGGCAACCTTTCTCCTGTTCTTGGTCGATCTAACTGAGAGTCCTGATTCATAGATGCTTGATTCATCTCTGAGGCTAGTAGAGTGGGGGGGTAATCGCGTTGTAAAAATTTATTAGACATTTCATGGAGCCTACTGGATCTAGTGGAGGCGTCAGTGACTATACGGGATACCCGCATGAACTGTGACCGTGGTAGGCTATTCTTAGTGGCTTTTGGGTGGCAACTCCCATATTGTAGGAGCCCATTGCAGTCAGTAGGCTTAGTGTAGAGATCGGTGACTAGACTACCATCAGTCTGTTTGATGATCCTAGTGTCTAGGAATGGAATGTCCCCATAATCATAATTCAAAGTGAATTGTAGCTCTGGTCGTATTGAGTTGAGGTAGTTATGGAAACATGCCAGGCTATCCTCAGTGCCCCCCCAGATGCAAAACACATCATCTATGTATCTGACCCAAGTTGTGGCGTGTGTCTTGAACATATCGTTAGTATAGATATGTGTTTCCTCAAAAGCGTTCATGTATACGTTAGCGTAAGCTGGGGCTACATTCGAACCCATCGCGGTCCCGCATGTCTGTACATAGAACTGGTCCCCAAAGATGAAATAGTTTTCCCTGAGAACCAGCTCCAGTAGTTCCATGCATAGATTTGTGGTGTTGTCATCTACATTGTGTTGAAGTAGGATGTTATTGACTGCTTCCATACCTTTGTCATGGGTGATAGATGTATACAGGCTATTGACATCGAAGGTACACAGGATACTGTCAATAGGTATCTGTCCTATTGATTTCAGTTTGGTCAGGAAGTCCCCTGTGTCTAGAATGAAGGATTTGGTCGTCTTTGTGTAGGGTGTCAATATTTTCTCTAGGAACACTGATAGTGGGTTCAGTATGGAGTCCGTGCCTGCGACTATGGGTCGACCCGGGGGGTTCTGTAGGTTCTTATGGATTTTGGGTAACGTATACAGGACTGGTGTTACTGGATGTTGATTGATCAAATATGTTCTAGTCTTGGAGTCTATGGTGTTGTTGTTGTAATATTTATTTACCACCCGGTGTATTTTGGACCTGATGTTGTAGACCGGGTCACTGGGAACCTTCTTATAGGTCGTTGTGTCATCAAGTTGGCCGTGTATCTCTGAGACGTACTGAGTCTTGTTCATGACAACAATAGCTCCCCCCTTGTCCGCTGGTTTAATGATTATGTTCTTATTGTGTTTCAGAGCCGTGATGGCTTGTCTTTCAAGGGATGTAATATTTGTGCGGACAGGGAGGAGACCAATTTGCTGTTCACGAACAACGTCCAGTACGTCTTTCTTGAGTAAGCTTATATATGTCTCAACTGCGTGGTCAGTCTTAGGAGGAGCATAACTGCTCTGATTTCTTAAGCCTAAGTTGGTGATGGAGACCTGGGGAGTGGTGGATGCTGAAGTAGATGCACCTAGCTGGTAAGCGGGTGGATATGTAGTCTGCCCAAAGTGTGCTTTCAATCTAAGGGATCTATAGAAGCGTTGGAGGTCTGATTCCAGTTGGAATAGATCAAACCTAGGAGTGGGACAGAAAGACAGACCTTTATTTAGTACAGACAGTTCTATGGGAGAAAGAGAATAATCAGAAATATTCACTACCAAATTTGGACCCCTACCTGTGACCGTGTGACCATCTGCCGATCCGCCGGTCCTGCGTTTGGATTTTGCCCTCCTGGTGGTCTTTCGTTTTGGCCTAAAAAATGTAGAGGTCGTGGCATCGGTGAGCCCCCTGTATCGCTGCCAGACCCAGCAGGAGTTCCGCCGGAGGGTGTGGATCCCCCAGATGGTGGTTGTCCCCCACGTGGTCGTTGTGGTTTGGGCCATGGTTTCCTTGGTTGTGGTAGCGGCTCCTCCCATCTATAAACTTTATTAGTGAGGTAATCCTCTGTGTCTCTCTGGAATTTGTTCCTCTTCCTTTCCTCCAAAGTTTTCTTATGGGTGATTAGTGCAGATTCCACTTTAGCTTTCAGATTTTCAAACTCTGTGGAGCTGAGTGAGGCGGTTAATTGTGTGTGGATGGAAGTGCACTTCTCCTCCGTCTCCTTGATCGCCTCCTGCAGGTGTTCGATTGTCAGCAAAATGATATCAAGTGAGCATTTATTCAGGATCTTCTGGAAGGTGGCACAATACTCCTTATTGTCCGCAAAGAGAGTAGGTCTCAGGTTGCATCTAAGGCCCCTGGGAATTTTTCCTTGTCGGTGGTATTCACCTAAAGTGGCACAGTGCAGTTCATATGATGTTAATTTTTTGAGTTCCTTTTCCCAGTCTTTGGTTTTAATGTCTCGATTAGGTATTTTGAGGAAGTCCGTGCCCGTCCTTATGCGGGCTAATATAGAGACCCCTGCGGTGTCATCATACGCAAAGGTTTCAGACGACATGAATGATCCAAAGGTGCTAGAAGTCAAAGTCAGTCAGTCTATATCGTTTATGACCAGCACTCAGTGGTGGGAGGTTGATGGTGCTATGTAGGAAAGGATCTGGTGATCTCTATCGTAGTTATAATAGAATCCAAGCACTCATCTGGTTCAGTTTCAAGTGATTTATTGTGAAGCACACATGGATGGTGAGGTGACAGCAGCAATAACGTTTCGGCCCCCAATTAGGCCTTTCTCAACACGTCACTAGGATCAGACAAGGAAATATAGTGAAAATATGTACAGTGGAAACAGTGGTAGTTATGGAAACATGCCAGGCTATCCTCAGTGCCCCCCCAGATGCAAAACACATCATCTATGTATCTGACCCAAGTTGTGGCGTGTGTCTTGAACATATCGTTAGTATAGATATGTGTTTCCTCAAAAGCGTTCATGTATACGTTAGCGTAAGCTGGGGCTACATTCGAACCCATCGCGGTCCCGCATGTCTGTACATAGAACTGGTCCCCAAAGATGCACGTGCAGTGGGGATAGGAGCTCACTCTCAGCCTAGGCACGGACGGTGCTGGCTCTCCCAAGACTACGATGTGAGCAGTGGACATAACAGACTCCTGAGCTAAGTACACCACTCTGTGGCCTCATTTTTATCTCTCTATTTCCCCAGACTAACGGTACTTCCCCAGACCAGGGGTCACACACTGGGAGCTACCACATCAGGGGCTATCAGAAACATAATAAGGTACTGACACCTTGGAACATTATATACATATATAACCATATCTACCCAGGGGGAACTACCTATAACACTGTGCTAACATCAAACCCATTATACCCTCATAGACGATTCTCCAGCATTCTGGAACATTCCACATACCTATGGGTACAGCACAAAGCCTGCACAGATACACTGCCTAATAGGCCTGCAACAGGTAAATTTAGTGATCTCATAAAGACACATATACCCAGTGATAAGCCTCCTCACACGATTACTCTTTCCTAGATGTACTGTTCCATGGTGCAGGGGGCTCTCGTCTTACCATACAGTGCTCCATACCTGATGTTTACTCCCCTAACATCATTAGCAGGTATTTTGCTACTCCAGTCCACTCTACCTACCCATTCTCTAGAGTATAACCCTTCCAGAGTCCTGGTTTTATTTGTTTCTTGTTTTACCAACATCATCTACTATCGTCACCTCTGCTCAACTATATGTCTAAAAAACATGAGCCTTAATGAATTGATCCTGCAAATACTGTATATATGTATGCCTGTATATACTATGTCTGTTCCACTGTACATATTTTCACTATATTTCCTTGTCTGATCCTAGTGACGTGTTGAGAAAGGCCTAATTGGGGGCCGAAACGTTATTGCTGCTGTCACCTCACCATCCATGTGTGCTTCACAATAAATCACTTGAAACTGAACCAGATGAGTGCTTGGATTCTATTATAACTATCATGACAAACCTAATCCCCTGTAAATAAACCCCCATTTTACTTGTGTGAACCCGGGACACGGTCCGGACCAGGACTGCCGTGACATCCCCCAGCAGTACCCCGGTCCGGCACCAAGTACTTCGTCCCAGTGGGCTCCACAGCAGCTGTTACTGATGAGATTCTATGTAGATGGGGGGTGGAGCTCTGCCTCTAGCTCCTCCCTTCTGCCTCTAGCTCCCTTCTACTCTCCTCATTACAGAATCTCATCAGTAACTTCTGCCATCTCCTATCTCAGTAATGGGACAGTCTTAACTGAATACAAATTACGCTTCAGAATTGAGAATTTTGATAATGACTGATCAATTCTGGCAGAGAAAAAAGCAAATTTGTCTGATAAAAAATATTACAAAGTTGCTTATATTCATGTGTAATATAGATTTCTGAATTAAAACTTAAAACAATGAGTATGCTTTAAGTTTGTGAGTTTAACATGGAAAAAAATGTGGAAAAGTTAATGGCATATGAATACTTTTTAAAGGCACTGTATTATAAAGTCACATTGAAGAAAGAGGCACTCACCTGGTGATAGTTGTTCCTCAATGGATGACTTTAATCGGTATTAGGGTACAGGGTGCTGGGGAGGAGGTGTCAGAGGTGCAGACGACGGCACCGTTTCGGATCAACTGATCCTTCGGCTGGTTCAGCCGAAGGATCAGTTGATCAGAAATGGTGCCTCTTTCTTCAATGTGATTTTACCTCTCAGGCTGTTATAAGACTGTGCACCCCCGGTTCTGCTGCAGTTGACACTGCTGATACCGCTACTTTGAATCTTAAGTGATCGGTGCCCCGCTATTCTGCCTCCCAAATATCACTGTATTATAAAGTAATTGGCATTGGATTCAGTTGGATAAAAACATTTTAGCGTGCCTACACTGCTGGTGTGAAATGATTCTTGAACAATGATAATAATAAGGTTTGTTATTCAGAACACTATTCAACGCCGTACTGGTGACTTTAACAAATGAAAAAATCAAGATAATTTACATTACATTGTTATCATTATTTTCATGTCTGTGTCCAAGGCTTTGGAAGGGTCAAAAAATGGCTACTGTATATGTGGATAAGAAGATCTACATGAGTATAAAGAGCCACATATACATATAGGGGACAAAATTCACTGATAACTTTAAGAATACCTGTGTAGAAATGTGTAAGGCTCTAAATCAGTGTTTCTCAACTCCAGTCCTCAGGACCCACCAACAGATTTGTTTTCAGGATTTCCTTATTGTTGCACAGATGATAGTTTAATCACCTGCACTGGGGATAATTCAAGCCCCTGTGCAATACTAAGTAAATTGTTAAAACACGACGTGTTAGGGCCACTTTACACACACCAACTTCTGTTACCAACTTCTGAACAGATCTCTGGTTGCAGTGAAATCACGGACACATTGTTACATCTTGTGGCTGTGTACAAAGTTGATTTTATCAGAGGTCACCCTCTCAAACTTGTACAGCACAATCTAACAAACCATGGCAGGAATCATGGTATTCCCCACTGCTATTAGCAAACCCACGATGCTATTACAGGGTGTCACTGTGTTGCCACGAAAGCAAGAGGCCAGATTATGACCCCTATCACTGTAATAACTCACTTCCTGTGAGTACTGCTTGAACAGCAGTGTTTATAGGAGATGACCATTTCTGTAGTGCAGAGGGGGCATGTACAAAAAATAAAAGTGGAAAAAGTTTTTAAAAATAAAAAACTACAAAAGTTCAAATCACCCACCTTTTTTCCCCATTGGAAATTAAATTATCAAACCCTCCCCAACATAATTAGTGTTTCAGCGTTTAGAAATGCCAGATATATCAAAATATATAATCAATTACTCTGATCGGTAAACTGCATAACAGAAAAAGGGAAAACGGCAAATTATGTTTTTTTTGGTCGTCACAACATTGCAATAAATGCAATAACGGGCAATCAAAACATCAGATCTACCCAAAAATTGTATAATTATTATCAGCAGTTCAAGGCAGAAAAAATAAGCCATCACACAAATGAAAATCTCGAAAAGTGAGAATTCTACTACTCTCGGAAAAGTGCGGCATATTTCTCAATTTTTTTCACCTGCCAGATAAAAGTGAAAGTATACATGTTTGGTGCCTACGAACTCATGCTGACATAGTGCATCATACTGATTGGTCAGTTTTACCATATGGTGAACATGGTAAATAAAACCCTCAAAAACAATCATAAAATTGTACTTTTGTTGTAATATCACAGCATTTCATATATTTTTACTATTCTCCAGAATATTGTATGTTAAAATGAATTGTCATTCAAAAGTACAACTCGTCTCAAAAAAAACAGGCCATTATATGGCTATGTTGACCAGAAAATAAAAAAGTTATGGCTCTTGGAAGAAAGTAAGAAAAAAACAAAACCAAAAAATAGAAAATCAACCAGGTATGAAGGGGTTAAATTCCAGATGTGTCTAGCTTGCTGTTGGAGGGCAGCAGCCTGGTGAGCTGGGGGTTCTATATTTTGTGGCACACCCAACTCCTGTCATCACAATTTTAGTTGGATTTTGAAGGGTGCACCTATGTGTGCTCCACCTCACTGCCTGTGTTTAAGTGACTGAGCACAGCAGGCACAATGATATCATTACATCACACCCCCTGTGCAAACTAAGCTTATACTTATACTGCTGTCTATTTCTTAATATCAACCAAAAATTGCAATAAGGCTCTGCTGCCATTTATCCTGCACTCTCTGCTAAGCGCTAATGTCTGAGTTTCCATGCAAATCCCAGATACCACGATTCAGTCAAAACTCCCATTGAAACCACTTACTATAATGAGACTAATGGAGTCACTATTGACTCCATCGTGTCTCTGTTCCGCAATGTCCAATCTTTCTAGGTGTCTTTTTAGCACACAATGTGGACGACTACAATCCTTTGCCCATCTAAAAAGACTGACACCAGTAAATCATATCCCAAATGGTATCCAAAGTGTCTCCATTTGCCTCATTACAATGTAAGTGCTTGACACAGAACACAAGAATGTAATCCCATCCTTATACTAAAATGCAATGAAAATTTTTCTGTAGCCCAAAATGTTACCAATAAATCTCCTAACTTATTCTGCACTAAACTAGCCTCCAGTCAGGTCCATTATCTGTCAGTGGAAATATAAGGGGCTCCAACATTCTTGGCAAAACCAAGACTCTGGAAAAATGATGGCCACATTCCTTTAAAGAAATTCAAGTGAAATCTGGGCTCCCAAATCTAAATTTGCCCTCCTTTTGAGCATCACGCTGCCGAATTCACAGTAAGCAGTCCCTTATGTGGCATTATTGATGTTGGGAAAGAGCACTTAACAATTTACGGGATGCATGTTGCCAAAAGCATATGGACACGAAACAAGCATATTTGTGTGTTGTGTTGTATTTTGTGCATGTTATAAAATAGTCAATGCAACCATAGATAAATTAAATTAGAGGTGCAATTCGTATAATGGCGTAATTTTTTAAGATTTCCTGTTGTTCTGGCACGTTATGGGGCTTTGCAAATTTCACCAGCAAGCTATTCCAGCAAAATCTATGCTCCAAAATCCAACTAGCGCTCCTCTCTGCTCAGACTTGCTGCATTGCCAAACGGTAGTTTTGATGACATATAGAACATTACTTTGGGAAATTGGGTAATAAATAGTGGGTACAACAATAACCTTTAAGTCCTTATGTAACAGAAACATTTTCAGCTAATAAAAAAAGTATTTTTTTACCACTAACATTTTATACTTCTATGTCTTAAAGATACTGTTACATGGTACGAGATCGTGAACGATATCGCTTAAACGTTCAAGCGACATCCTTACTACCTCATTGCGAGTGACTCTGAGATATAGATACGATAAATCGTTGGATCGGTGATCGCAGATTTGAGAACATGTTCTCAAATCAGACGATCCATAATCAGTCAACCTGCTGCATTGGTCAGTGTGACACCATGATAACGATGTCATTCACGACTTCGTCCATTCATATCAGTGAACAAGTAGCGTTCGCTGGGTTGTGCGACTGATACCTGCTCGCTGGATCGTTGGTGTCGTGCACGATATCTAGATGCGTGACATCTCACCAACAAGGTCAAAGTGATGTCCTAACGACCACGCGTCCCCGAGATCATTAGTGAGATCGTTTCAATATTGAGGCGTGTACCTATAATGATATAAAATTCTGTGAAGAACCTGTGGGTTCAAAATACTCACTACACCCCCAGATAAATTCTGTAAGCAATAAAGTTTCCAATATGGGGTCACTTGTGGGCTTTCTGCTGTTCTGGCTTCTCCGGGGCTCGGCTATCATAGGCCACAATCCATTCAAACAGAATCTGTGTTCTAAGTACTAAGTGGCACTCTTTGCAATCAGATCCCCTGCATGAACTCAAATAGTAGTGTATAACACATATGTGGTACTTTAATATTCAGTTAAAATTGGATAAGAAATTGTTCTGTCGATTCTCTCCTGTTATACTTTGTGTGAATTAAAATTTTGAGGCCAAAGTAAGCTTTTACTGGATAAACCGAGCATTTTTCATGTTCACACCTCTAATAAAAGTTTGTGTAGTTTGTGGGTTAAAAATCTCACCAAACAATAAATGATTTTGTTATATTATAGGTAAATTATGACAAGTAGGGTCAAACAATGGTGTTTCTTCATTTTTGGACTCTCGAAGCTCTGAAAATTCAACACGTCCAAATTTGCATTCCAAAAATGCACTTTCCGAGCCTGACCATGTGCCCAAACATTAGATTTTGACCATATATAGGTTATCACTGTGTTTGGGAGAAATTACGTAACAAATTATAGGGTGAGTTTTTTATATTATCTATTGTCAAAATTACAAATTTAAGGCTGAAATAAAATTTTAGCATGAAAAAAATAACTATCATTTTCCCATCCATATTATAAAACGTTCTATGAAGCATTTATGGGTTCAAAATGCACAACAAAACCACTATATAAATCATTGATGTGTCTATTCTCCAAAATGGGGTCATGTGTTGGAGTTTGTATTTTTTTGGTACCTCATGGTCTCTGCAAATGCAACCTAGTGCCCTCAATCAATTTCAGGCATGTTTGTGTTGCAAAATGCAGATATTGCTTCTCCTGTTTCGAGCCCTGCCAGTTGTACAAACAGAACCTTTTGACTATATATAGAATACAGCCAGGCTCAGAAGAAAGTGAGTAACAAATGGTGGGCTTTACTTGTAAATGTGAGAACTTTGGTCTTAAAGAAACATTTTAGTGAAAAAAGGAAAATTTTCAATATAATGATCTTCTGTTATCAAATTTTGTGAAGTACCCTTGGGTTCAAAATGCTCACTATACCCCTAAATTAAATCCTTGACAGGTCTAGTTTCCAAATGGGATCAGTTTTGGGGGATTTCTGCTTTGTACAGGCCCTGAAAATATAACATGGTGCCCGCAATCTATTTAAGTTAAATATTGCTCCTTCCGTTCTGAGTCCTGCTGTTTGTCCAAGCAGAGATTTCTGACCACATGCGGAGTATCAATGTGCTCAGAAGAAATAGGTTAATAAATTGTGGGGTCCATGTTGTTATGATATTCCTTGTAAAAGTAAATAAATTGGGGTTAAGGCAGCATTTTTCAATAAAATATATATTTATATGTTCAAATATTTTTATTGGTTTGCAAATAAAAGAACGATATAACATACAGTATGATTAGCATAAATGATACAGACATCAATGAAGTACAATAGAAGGAGATTAGTAATCTAGGTGGTACAATATGAAGAAAGATGTACAATCTATATATTCATAGACCGAGGATGAATCAGAAATATATAACACTACTCAAGACTTTAGTCGCTCGGTCAATGATTTATATAAATATCAATCATATTCCATTAATTTGATTATTTAATGTATAGCGAGTTGCTAAACAGAACTTAACTATTTACATACATGGAAGTACAAAGAGTACGTATATAAGAATGCCCGCTATGAATTAACTTGGGTATGATTTACTTGAAATAGTAATGCTAAATAAATTGGATTGGGGTACGTAGATTAATCTGGTCTTGTACAATGTTGAGGTCTTTATGGTTGATTTGTAGGAGACATAATTTTATTCCACTCCTTCCATTTTTTTGAGTATTTTTTTAAAAGGTTGTTTCTAAGGGCGTATGTGTATTCGTATGTGTTGTGACATGCTATTTTCTCTATTGTGTTTTCACCGTAGGGGGAATAGGGTCCCTCCAGAGGGCAGCAATTTACTTTTAGCTGTGAGTAGAATTTGCGTAATGATAGGTCTATGTTTATGATGGATGGATTGGAGGCCAACAAGGAGAAGTACTAGTTCAGAAGATAGGTGTAATTTCAAGCCAGTGATGCTATTAATTAGAGCCTCAACTCTGTCCCAGAAGCATTTGAGAACTCTACAGCTCCAAAAAATGTGAGTCAAGCTACCAATAGCATTACAATTCCTCCAGCAGAGGGGGGAGTTGGAGTTTTGAATTTGATGAAGTTTAAGAGGGGTATAATACCAGCATGTGTAAATCTTATGGTGGGTCTCTGCAAGGGATGAGCAGGGGATGTAAGAATAGATAGATTCGAAAATTTGATGCCAGACATCCGTTGTAATTTCTACGTTTAGTTCTTTTTCCCATGCTTTTACATTCGATGAGTATGAAAAATGAGTGTCTTGGTTAAAGCTTTGATATATATGCCCAGTTTTCCAGAAAAGAAGGCTTCGAGGATATCTGAACATCTGAGCTAGGTTCTGGGGTAGAAAAAAAATATATATATATTTATAAAAAACATTTCCTTCCACTTTGCATTAATTCCTGTGAAGCACCTGAAGGGTTAATAAACTTCTTGAGTGCAGTTTAGAGCATCTTGAGATGTGCAGCTCTTGAGATGGTGTCACTTTTGGCTGTTTTCTATCACTTAGGCCTCTCGAATACATTTCAAATGCAATAAGGTTCGTAAAAGTTTTTTTTAATTTTTAAAAATTAAAAATTGCAGATAATGTTTTAATCGGTCTAAATACCCAACAAAAAATGTTTCATAATAAGGCTTATGTAAATTAGACATATAGTAACTATTTTCTGTGATGTTACACTTCGGTTAAGGGTATAAAAATGTAACGTTTGAAAATTGCAAAATCTTCAACTTTATTTAATGCTGTAAGTGAGTCGCTATGCTCATTGGTCGGCGCCAGCACACAGCGACCAATGAGCTTCGCGCCTCACTTACAGTGCTAAATTTGAAACTCAAAGTCCTCCATCTATCTCAATGGGAAGTGAGGCGCTATTCTCATTGGTCACTGTGTGCTGGTGCCGACCAATGAGAAAACGGCTCACTTACAGCGTAAATTTAAACTCAAAGTCCTCCATGTATCTCAATGGGAAGTGAGGCGCTATTCTCTTTGGTCGCGGCGTGCTGGCGGCGACCAATGAGAATAGCGCCTCACTTACTAGCGACTAAATTTGAAACTTCAAAGTCCTCCATGTATCTCAATGGGAAGTGAGGCGCTATTCTCATTGGTCGGCGCCAGCAGACAGCGACCAATGAGCTTCGCGCCTCACTTCCTATGGAGATACATGGAGGACTTTGAGTTTCAAATTTACCGCTGGAAGTGAGGTGCTATTCTCATTGGTCGGCGCCAGCACACAGCGACCAATGACAATAGAGCCTCACTTCCCATTGAAATACATGGAGGACTTTGAGTTTCACATTTACCGCTGTAAGTAAGGCGCTATTCTCATTGGTCGGCGCCAGCACACAGCGACCAATGAGAATAGCGCCTCACTTCCTATGCAGATACATGGAGGACTTTGAGTTTCAAATTTAGCGCTGTAAGTGAGGCGCTATTCTCATTGGTCGGCGCTAGCACTCAGCGACCAATGAGCTTCGCGCCTCACTTACAGCGCTAAATTTGAAACTCAAAGTCCTCCATCTATGTCAGTGTTCCAGGTTTTCCGGCCTGCCGTTTGACCATTTTGCCCTCAGTCAGCATGGAGATCATTGTTTTGTTTGCCCTTCTTCCTGTCTCGTTTACATAAAGACCTGACTCAGCTGAGCATTCATTGCTTGAGTATACTGGTTCCTGGTTTGCTCCTGCTCACCTGTTCTCCTTATTCCACTCACTTCTCTGGAGCTCTGTGAGATCCTGGTTCACCTTACAGCTTCCTGCCTCGTGCTTCTGGTGCCGCTGCTTCTACCTTCAGGCTCGGACATTCAAGTGTGTAAGCAACTACTCGGTCTTACTCTATGTACTGTGTGCTTTTGGAACTTGTGTTACTTTATCTCCTTGGAACTTTGTTTGGGCTTGTTACCCGGTCATCCGGGTGTGGGGACCTTTTGCCACGGACTATATCTTCCGGTCGTTCCAGTACCAGGACCCGTGCTACGGACTGCATGCATCCGGTTTTGCTTGCTTTGGACTATTGGTTTTTTGGACTGTTTCCTTAAAGGACTGTGCTCAACGATACATATATTTATTGGGGTCGTGTTATGTTATGTGCTTTGGCTGTGTACTGCATTCACATTGTTTTGCTGTGTATATATAAATACCTTGCACCTAAAAACCCGTCTCTGCTCTTCATTGCCCTTAAGCGATCAGACTCCTCAAACCCTATGCAATAGTATTACAATCTAACTCAATGGGAAGTGAGGCGCTATTCTCATTGGTCGCTGTGTGCTGGGGCCGACCAATGAGAATAGCGGCTCACTTACAGCGGTAAATTTGAAACTCAAAGTCCTCCATGTATCTCAATGGGAAGTGAGGCGCTATTCTCATTGGTCGGCGCCAACACACAGCGACCAATGAGCTTCGCTCCTCACTTCCTATAGAGATACATGGAGGACTTTGAGTTTCAAATTTACCGCTGTAAGTGAGGCGCTATTCTCATTGGTCGGCGCCAGCACACAGCAACCAATGAGAATAGCGCCTCACTTCCCATTGAGATACATGGAGAACTTTGAGTTTCACATTTACCGCTGTAAGTGAGGCGCTATTCTCATTGGTCGGCGCCAGCACACAGCGACCAATGAGAATAGCGCCTCACTTCCCATTGAGATACATGGAGGACTTTGAGTTTCACATTTACCGCTGTAAGTGAGGCGCTATTCTCATTGGTCGGCGCAAGCACACAGCGACCAATGAGAATAGCGCCTCACTTCCCATTGAGATACATGGAGGACTTTGAGTTTCATATTTACCGCTGTAAGTGAGGCGCTATTCTCATTGGTTGGCGCCAGCACACAGCGACCAATGAGAATAGCGCCTCACTTCCCATTGAGATACATAGAGGACTTTGAGTTTCCAATTTACCGATGTAAATGAGGCGCTATTCTCATTGGTCGGCGCCAGCACACAGCGACCAATGAGCTTCGCGCCTCACTTCCTATAGAGATACATGGAGGACTTTGAGTTTCAAATTTACCGCTGTAAGTGAGGCGCTATTCTCATTGGTCGGCGCCAGCACACAGCAACCAATGAGAATAGCGCCTCACTTCCCATTGAGATACATGGAGAACTTTGAGTTTCACATTTACCGCTGTAAGTGAGGCGCTATTCTCATTGGTCGGCGCCAGCACACAGCGACCAATGAGAATAGCGCCTCACTTCCCATTGAGATACATGGAGGACTTTGAGTTTCACATTTACCGCTGTAAGTGAGGCGCTATTCTCATTGGTCGGCGCAAGCACACAGCGACCAATGAGAATAGCGCCTCACTTCCCATTGAGATACATGGAGGACTTTGAGTTTCATATTTACCGCTGTAAGTGAGGCGCTATTCTCATTGGTTGGCGCCAGCACACAGCGACCAATGAGAATAGCGCCTCACTTCCCATTGAGATACATAGAGGACTTTGAGTTTCCAATTTACCGATGTAAATGAGGCGCTATTCTCATTGGTCGCGCCAGCACACAGCGACCAATGAGCTTCGCGCCTTACTCACAGCGCTAAATTTGAAACTCAAAGTCCTCCATCTATCTCAATGGAAGGAGAGGCACTATTCTCATTGGTCGCTGTGTGCTGGCGCCGACCAATGAGAATAGCGCCTCACTTACAGCGGTAAATTTGAAACTCAAAGTCCTCCATGTATCTCAATGGGAAGTGAGGCGCTATTCTCATTGGTCACTGTGTGCTGGCGCCGACCAATGAGAATAGCGCCTCACTTACAGCGGTAAATTTAAAACTTAAAGTCCTCCATGTATCTCAATGGGAAGTGAGGCGCTATTCTCATTGGTCGCTGTGTGCTGGCGCCGACCAATGAGAATAGCGCCTCACTTACAGCGGTAAATTTGAAACTCAAAGTCCTCCATGTATCTCAATGGGAAGTGAGGCGCTATTCTCATTGGTCGGCGCCAGCAGACAGCGACCAATGAGCTTCGCGCCTCACTTCCTATGGAGATACATGGAGGACTTTGAGTTTCAAATTTACCGCTGGAAGTGAGGCGCTATTCTCGTTGGTCGGCGCCAGCACACAGCGACCAATGAGAATAGCGCCTCACTTCCCATTGAGATACATAGAGGACTTTGAGTTTCACATTTACCGCTGTAAGTGAGGCGCTATTCTCATTGGTCGGCCCCAGCACACAGCGTCCAATGACAATAGCGCCTCACTTCCCATTGAAATACATGGAGGACTTTGAGTTTCACATTTAGCGCTGTAAGTAAGGCGCTATTCTCATTGGTGGGGGCCAGCACACAGCGACCAATGAGAATAGCGCCTCACTTCCTATGGAGATACATGGAGGACTTTGAGTTTCAAATTTAGCGCTGTAAGTGAGGCGCTATGCTCATTGGTCGGCGCTAGCACACAGCGACCAATGAGCTTTGCGCCTCACTTCCTATAGAGATACATGGAGGACTTTGAGTTTCAAATTTACCGCTGTAAGTGAGGCGCTATTCTCATTGGTCGGCGCCAGCACACAGCGACCAATGAGAATAGCGCCTCACTTCCCATTGAGATACATAGAGGACTTTGAGTTTCCAATTTACCGATGTAAATGAGGCGCTATTCTCATTGGTCGGCGCCAGCACACAGCGACCAATGAGCTTCGCGCCTTACTCACAGCGCTAAATTTGAAACTCAAAGTCCTCCATCTATCTCAATGGAAGTTGAGGCACTATTTTCATTGGTCGCTGTGTGCTGGCGCCGACCAGTGAGAATAGCGCCTCACTTACAGCGGTAAATTTGAAACTCAAAGTCCTCCATGTATCTCAATGGGAAGTGAGGCGCTATTCACATTGGTCACTGTGTGCTGGCGCCGACCAATGAGAATAGCGCCTCACTTACAGTGGTAAATTTAAAACTCAAAGTCCTCCATGTATCTCAATGGGAAGTGAGGCGCTATTCTCATTGGTCGCTGTGTGCTGGCGCCGATCAATGAGAATAGCGCCTCACTTACAGCGGTAAATTTGAAACTCAAAGTCCTCCATGTATCTCAATGGGAAGTGAGGCGCTATTCTCATTGGTCGGCGCCAGCAGACAGCGACCATTGAGCTTCGCGCCTCACTTCATATGGAGATACATGGAGGACTTTGAGTTTCAAATTTACCGCTGGAAGTGAGGCGCTATTCTCATTGGTCGGCGCCAGCACACAGTGACCAATGAGAATAGCGCCTCACTTCCCATTGAGATACATAGAGGACTTTGAGTTTCACATTTACCGCTGTAAGTGAGGCGCTATTCTCATTGGTCGGCCCCAGTACACAGCGTCCATTGACATAGCGCCTCACTTACCATTGAAATACATGGAGGACTTTGAGTTTCACATTTAGCGCTGTAAGTAAGGCGCTATTCTCATTGGTGGGGGCCAGCACACAGCGACCAATGAGAATAGCGCCTCACTTCCTATGGAGATACATGGAGGACTTTGAGTTTCAAATTTAGCGCTGTAAGTGAGGCGCTATGCTCATTGGTCGGCGCTAGCACACAGCGACCAATGAGCTTTGCGCCTCACTTCCTATAGAGATACATGGAGGACTTTGAGTTTCAAATTTACCGCTGTAAGTGAGGCGCTATTCTCATTGGTCGGCACCAGCACACAGCGACCAATGAGAATAGCGCCTCACTTCTCATTGAGATACATAGAGGACTTTGAGTTTCCAATTTACCGCTGTAAGTAAGGCGCTATTCTCATTGGTCGGCGGCAGCACACAGCGACCAATGAGAATAGCGCCTCACTTCCCATTGAGATACATGGAGGACTTTGAGTTTCAAATTTACCGCTGTAAGTGAGGCGCTATTCTCATTGGTCGGCGCCAGCACACAGCGACCAATGAGAATAGCGCCTCACTTCCCATTGAGATACATGGAGGACTTTGAGTTTCACATTTTCCGCTGTAAGTGAGGCGCTATTCTCATTGGTCGGTGCCAGCACACAGCGACCAATGAGAATAGCGCCTCACTTCCATTGAGATACATAGAGGACTTTGAGTTTCAAATTTACCGCTGTAAGTGAGGCGCTATTCTCATTGGTCGGCGCCAGCACACAGCGTCCAATGAGAATAGCGCCTCACTTCCCATTGAGATACATGGAGGACTTTGAGTTTCAAATTTACTGCTGTAAGTGAGGCGCTATTCTCATTGGTTGGCGCCAGCACACAGCGACCAATGAGAATAGCGCCTCACTTCCCATTGAGATACATAGAGGCTTTGAGTTTCAAATTTACCGTTGTAAGTGAGGAGCTATTCTCATTGGTCGGCCAGCACACAGCGACCAATGAGAATAGCACCTCACTTCCCATTGAGATACATGGAGGACTTTGAGTTTCAAATTTACTCAACGTCAAACTCAAAATCTCCATGTATCTCAATGGCCAGTGATATGGTATGAGATTCAATGGCTAGCACACGATAGGTGTGGGGGTATGGTGCTAGTGAAGAGGCTCGTAAGTCCACATACATGTCTATTAGAATCACTGCACACATACACTAAGAGTTTTTTTGCTTGTTGGTGAAATTTATTGAAACAGTGCTCTATAGTGATTGCGACAGAATGACGTTTCGGTCATTCAAGACCTGATCACATAAGTCGCTTGAGCTATGTTGTGGTTCATGAAGGATGTGTCCTTTGGTCAGTATAGGAACAGCGGGTATGCCTTAGTAGTTCGAACTGAGGGCTGTCTGTACAGGGTAATGGTCACTAATGCCTTTAGATTAGCAGGGTCAGAGCGGTCGCTCTATGTGGGGTGTGGCACGGCGTGGAGTGTGTTCACACTCAGTTGTAGCAAGAGGAGTGACATGGAGGACTTTGAGTTTCAAATTTACTCAACGTCAAACTCAAAATCCTCCATGTATCTCAATGGCCAGTGAGGCGCTTCTCTCATTGTACTCATGACAGTAGCAACATTAACCCCTTGCATTCCGTTTTATCTGTAATTTCTATAACACTGTGTCTAGTTGTACTGCCACTGCGAAGTTAACCCCTTATATACCATTTCTGCCTTAACTCCATACTTTGTAGTCTCTTTACTACTGCCAGAAGGAACATTAACCCCTTATATTCCATTATTGTTGTTATTTCTATTACACAGTGTATAGTTGTCATGACACTGCGAAATTAACCCATTATATACCAGTTCAGCATTAACTGCATATTTGGTAGTGTTTATAACTACTACCACTGGTACATTAACCCCTTGAACACCATTTTGGATATAATTTACAGTGCTGAGTCTGTTGTGGGAGTGCCTGTGGGACATTAACTCCTTCATTAACATTTTTAATATCATTATAAGTTCCTACTCTGTTATAGTTCTGTTAGTCGGACATTAACTCTTTCTACACCTCCACTATATTGCTACCCTCACAGTTCTGCCTACATCGCCTACTTAGTCATATATCTGGTGTTTAAGTCTATTATTTAAAACTCTTACAAAAATTATATACAGATTCTAGACTCCCGATTCTTTAGAATTGGGCTCACAGCTAGTTTTTTCTATAATTTTGTTAAAGCATCACTCTAGTGTTTGTTAGCTTTTTCAGTTCTGGAGTTGTGCTTTAAGGCTAAGTCCCTTGCCCCCTGTCATATACTCACCTTCCAGAGGCTTTACTTTTTACTGATGTTACTCTGGTCCCACTTTGCTATCTTGTGATTGAAACTTCTGACTGTCCGGATGTCAGAAGTTACATTCCAATCTTCCAATGAATCTCTATAAAGGCAGAATGAGGCTCTCATAGAGTTTTGACTTCCGATGGGCTCCAGCAAACACTGGAGCTGCCGGCAGGTCACAAATTACTGGAGATTGACTGCAGTGGTGCTGATAGAAGAAGAAGGTAAGTATAAGACAGCAACTACTACATACTGCATGTCGGACCACCATTTTCAACTTAAATATTCTTTTCTTTCTATTTTCCTCCAAATTCCTCTAAATTGTCCAAATTTGAAGGGCACAAGTGCATCTTATAGTCTGGAAAATAAGGTAAGTGAACGTGCTGAGAAGACTTTTCTATGGTTGCAGTACTCTCTGGTTTTGAAGAACATCTGATTCTTTTTCTACTCATTTTATTGTTAAACTGGTATTAGAAGTAAAATTTTAATATAGATTGATGTAGTTTTGTCATATGCTTTTACCAATGTCAAGGCACTGAAAATTACCAGGTTCTGGCTTGTAAGACCCCAGTACAAAAATAGAGAAGCGCTATGTTGAATTGTAGGTCTAAACTACCTTGTAGTAAAGACAAATAAACAAAGGATGGGGTCACATTTGCGCTAAACTTTGGGATCCTGATCTGGTTTTGAGCTGTTAAAAAGCTCAAAACCGGATCAGGAACCGCCCCCAATAGGAGCCCATTATAGTAACCGGATTGCACTACATGCAATCCGGATACCGCTTGCGGATCTGCAGCCTGCGGTAAAAATCATGCAGGCTGCAGTTTTCGCAGCGGTTAGAAAACCGCAGGCGGATTGCTATAATGGGCTCCTGTGGGAGCCCATGTGGCTGCCGCAAGGCACATGTGAATGCCTGCGTCAGCCATATGCTTTGTCCATGCCTGCTGCCGCAGGGATGAACAAAGAGTTAAATGTTAATAATAGCTGTGGACAACGTATCTCTAGGGGGTGCCCACCCCCCCTAGAGACATGCTGTTCACTCAAGTGGGCATGTGAGGGGTTAATCTTGTCATTACAATATTGCCGGCTATTGTCGGCTTTGTCAATTTTATGAATGAATACGGCGGCTCCTCACTGTAGAGGAGATACTGTACATAATGTATGTACTGTATGAGCCCCTGTCCTTGGTCCTGAAAGTTGTATCATTAGGTCTATGGCGGTAAGCTGCTTATAGACCTAATGTTACAAATGTTCATGACAGCGGCTCATACACTACGTACATTACGTACAGTATCTCCTCTACAGTGAGGAGCCGCCGCTTTCATTCATAAAATTGACAAAGCGACAATAGCCGGCAATACTATAATGAAAAGATTAACCCCTCACATGCCCACTTGAGTAGACAGAATGTCTCTAGGGGGGTGGGTACCCCCTAGAGACATGTTGCCCACAGCTGCTATTAACATTAACCCTTGGTTCATCCCCGCAGTAGCAGGGATGAACAAAGCATACGGTAACCGGATTGCTCCGGATTACACATCCGGAGCAATCCGGTTACCGCATTCAGGTTTGCCGGACACTTTTTGTTACAAAAATGTGTCTGAAGGCAATTGCGGTTACCGCATCCGTATCTGGATGCGGTAACCCAATTACCTGTCCAAATTTGACCCCAGCCTAAATTTAATATAATGTACAGAATGCATAGATTGTATCAACTCACTAATTATACCAATGTGGAGAGTCATGATACGAGTCGCTGACAGAACAACGTATTGCACTTAGCAAGGGAAGCAGACATATTGGATAGTGGAATAAATACCAGATTAGTAGAGAAAATCAGCTGCTAAGTAGATAGGCACCAGAGGTTAATGAACGTTCCACAGCAAGGGTGGCAGAAGTGTGAAGAATGAGACTTGAGATTCTGTCTTTGATGGAACCTGTGCTTGAACACTGTGCTTAGCATTGCTGTAAATGTATGTGACTCTATGATGGAATGGATATTGATGAGGACCAGGCATCACTATGGTTTGATTACAAAAATGCTCTTGAAGGAAACAATTCGCAGTGATAACAGTAATCAATTTCTGATGCTAGACATAAGGGGGTTTAGAGGCATATAATACACAGCCATATCACAGAAAATGCTCTTGAGCTTCACTTTTTATAGTTTCATTAACACATAATTATTTATTAATATGTAGGAAAACTAGTTATTTTATCTGTAGCCAAAAAGAAATTGTCATTGAATCTGTAATTGTAAATTGTGACTTTATGAAGCAGAAGTGTTCAATCCATCCCTAATGGCCACTTTACACGCAGCAACAGGAAGATAGAAAACGGCAGGTGTCGGAGACAATTGTACCTTTTACCTTCAAAACACCTTGAAGTGGCTGCGTGTAATTCAGGTATCTGCAAGGTGTTTTGAAGGTAAAAGGTACAATTGTCTCCGACACCTGCCGTTTTCTATCTTTCTGTTGCCGCGTGTAAAGTGGCCATAAGGAAACCCGAACCATCTGGAAACTTAAAAATGGTTCTAGCAAAATATATGTACTTTGTGTATCACACTATTTCCCTGCAATTCTCTAAGGAACCTTCACAATGGTTAAAGAAAGAGCAGTAAGCTACATTCAATATCACCCTTCAATGTAACCTAGTTTGGACAATATGTTTTGCATACTAAAAGACAGGGATCATATTGCAAGTTATTCAGCAAGAGCTGCTAGCGATGATCTGAAGTCAACTTTAATACTGCAGGAAGAATGAGAAGCTCATAGTACTTTGATGGAGCAGCAAAGGGCTAAATAATTGTTTAGATATATATGAAACTACAACATTATCACAGAGGATTAAACAAGATTGTTTACAAGATTGAATTTTTTTGTCTTTAATATTACAGTCCCTGACAGATGTTATGTCGCTTATCCATGTTATGTAAATAAAAGCTTATAACCTGAAGTTAAATTCATCCATTGATTTTATAAATTACTCGTTTAAAAGTGGAAACCCCCCGAAATTTAGTTTAGGTTAAGAAAATAAATTGGCATCAATGCTGAAATATTGATCATTTAATGAACACAGAATGGTCAGATTTTGGCAAGACAAAAATGTTGTCGCCCACAGAAAGTAATGTGATATTCAAACAAGTAATTAACTTAAAATACAAATATATGTTGCATAACATTGGTGAATGAAGTTGTGGTGCTATTAGAGTCATATTTAATGTTTTGTGTAACTTCCATGAATTTGAAGGACTGCATCCATGCGGTTCAACAATAATTCACACAATTTATTAATGAAGTCATCAGGAATAGCAAAGAATGCAGTCTTACATGCCTCCCAGAGTTCATCTAGATTCTTTGGTTTTATCTTCCAAGCTTCCTTTTTCATCCTACCCCAAACATGCTCAACGATGTTCATGTATGGTGACTGGGCTGGCCACTCTTTGATCACCTTGATTGCCTAAAGGAACTTTGTTGTAGAGATGGATGTATGAGATGGAGCACCATCCTGCTGCAGAAATCGACCCCTTTAATGATTTGGAATATAAGAGGTAGCTAATGTCATGATATTTTAGGCTAATGATATTGCCTTCCACCTTGCAAATATTTTGTACACCCCCATACTGAATGTAACCCCAGACCATGATCTTTCCAATACCAAATTTATTTGTTGTCTGGGTGTATTTTGGATCCATACAGGATCCAGTAAGTCTCCTGCAGTATTTGCGGCAGCTGTGGTGTAATTCTACTGAAGATTCATCAGAGAAATCCACCTTATGCCACTTTTCTTGTGTCCATCTGTTAAGCAGGCTGTGGGACTTTGAAAATAATACACGTTTTTTTATTTGCCTTTTGTTTAGTGCTGGCTTCTGGGCACTGATTCGACCATGGAGGCCATTTCGAGACAGAATTCTACAAACTGTTCAGGTGAGCAGGCCTGTTGGAGCTCTGCTGAAGTGGAAAAGGGGCTTGCTTTGGATTTTCTAACCAACAAACGTTCCTCCTGAGCAGTTGTCTTGCGGGGTCTGCCGGACCTGGGCTTGTCAAACACCTCAAACACATCTCCAGTCTCTTCAATTTTTCTTTAATTTTTTGTACTTGATGCTGATAAACATTATAGGTGCCAGACACCTCTGCAGTGGATCTGGTCTTCAGCCTCTTGATAATCAATGCTTTGGTCGCAGGGTGGATTTTTAGCATGTTGTCACAGCTCAAGTTGCAGTTCAAGTGAAGGTCTGGGGTGCTGGGTTTCTTTTTAGACGCATCCACTAATTAACCGATCATTTACTGAGCACAGGTGAGGATGTAACCTAGGATTGGATGCATTATATGACCACGCGACAAAACCTTTGTCTTGGCAAAATCTGACCATTCTGTGTTCATTAAATGATCAATATTTCAGCATTGATGCCCATTTATTTTCTTAACCTAGACCACATTTCGGAGGGTTTCAGCTTCCAAAAGAGTAATTTATACAACCAATGGATGAATTTAACATCAGGTGATAAGCTTTTATTTACATAACATGGATAAGCGACATAACTTCTGTCAGGGACTATAAGATTATTATCATATTCATTGAGCATTGAAGTGCACCAGAATTGTTCGCTATTACAACTGTGACTTCTGATGTCACTTTCAGACTCCATGATAAAATGCACCCAGCATAATAATTGGAAGTAAAATTAGAGGAATCATCCTCAAGATTATTTATCATTAAAATACAGAAAAGCCAAAGGAGCAAAACTGAATGTGACATTAGATAGATGTGTTTCCAGGCTCACTTACAATTGAGCTTTGTGGCCTGTATTTTAAGAGACCAGATCATAGTAAATGTAAAAATAATTATACTCACCTCACCGCTCACTTAACTGGCCCAATTGCTTCTAAACTTAACCCACCTGGTTCTCATCACACCTTCTCATTGTTGTCATGAGTGTTGAAGGGCCTGCTCATGATAGGTTCGGAGATGGCACTTGTAAAGCACAGGAGGGTTTTGCACAAATGCACAAAAAGTCATGTTGTCATGATTTCACGTCGCACACCATGGTCCATATGCATAAATCTTGAACCATTCCGGGTTGCATCAGAGCTATAATTTATGCCCCAGCAAGGGAAATCTGGGTATTTCTGTGCTTGTGGCTATTTTAAGAAGATGTGGCAAGGACAAAATGGGTGCTGGTGAGGAGAGAAGGACCAAGGATGTGATTGATATGGTGTGTGTAAAAGTATTTTTTCATCTTGAAACTTTTTGATGGCCCTGTACACGTAAGTAAAATGTTTGCCAACACATGGCATTTTGCTGATTCTTCTTGAAAGCAAATGACTAAAAAGTATGCATTTTTAATTAATGCAAATTTTCTGCATTATTCATGTAGAATTCCAGTGGCTTTTGTACTGTTTCAGCAAGACCAAGACATTTTAGACAATTGTATGCTTCTAACATTATGTGAACAGTGTGAAGAAGGTTTTGTCCATAGTAATGGATTTAGAATGTTTTTTTTTTCGTAGAAGCCTTATAAGTGTAATATGAAGGTGTCCCAATCCTAACTAAATAAATAAAGAAATATAAAAGTCATCAGAACTTAAGGAAGATAAGTGTATAATTATGATTTTAAAAGATTACCGTAATAAAATGCGAATCTAATAATGGTGATAAACAGAACTATGTTTACTTCCTTTCTGTCTTGTTTTTGTTTAAGTATAGGTTCAGAAGTTAGCAAAGTAGTGTGAGTTGGTAAAATGCCTTTATTTTCATCTGCAAATGCGATGCCAATATTCAGAAAATGTCAAAAAGTAGGCCAGATAGCTTAAAGGGAATTTTAAGGTTTGATAATGCTATTACCCTAAAGGCTCAGTTAGGGCCAAACTGGGACCAAAAAGCAGCTCTGGAAAACAATCCCCACCAGCCCACTCACTATATCACCCATCAGCTCCAATCCATAAATGTTGCTTTTACATTGTCATCGCCCTCACCACTTTCTTAAAGGAGTTATTTGAAGAGCCACATAAGAATGGTGCAGCAAAGGGAATAATCAACCACAGCTCCATTTACATGGTGTTATTCAAAGCTCCATGTCTCAGGATTGTGGGGTTCCAGTGGTCAGCCACATAGACATACAGCGAGCCATACACACAGCCTCAGACAGCCACACACAGTCACAAAGCCAGCTACACACACAGCCTCAGACAGCCACACAGCCTCAGACAGCCACACACAGACACACAGCCAGCCACATGGACAGCCACACACACACAGCCAGCCAGCCACATACAGCCACACACACACAGTCACACACATACAGCCACACACATACAGCCAGCCATATAGACAGCCACCAGCCACAGCCAGCCACACACAGACGCAGCCAGCCACATAGACAGTCACACACAGCCAAAGCCAGCCACAGAACCAGCCACAGACAAAGCCAGCCACACAGCCACAGCCAGCCACACACAGAGCCACAGCCAGCCACACACAGACAGCCATAGCCAGCCACACCCAGACACACAGCCAAACACACAGCCAACCACATACACACAGCCAGCCACAAACACACAGCCAGCCGCACACAGCCAGCCACACACACACAGACAGCCACACACACAGCTAAAGCCTGCCACAGCCAGCCACATAGACAGCCACTAGCCACACAGCCAGCCACACTGCAGCGACACACAGCTACAGCCAGCTACACACAGACTCACAGCCAGCCACATAGACAACCACTAGCCACACAGCCAGCCAGGTACACACATACAGCCACAGCCAGCCATAGAAAGCCACCAGCCACACAAAAACAGCCAGCCATATAGACAGCCACACATATACAGCCACAGTCACATGTAGCTACAGCCAGCCACACACAGCCACAGTCAGCCACAAACAGCTAGCCACATAGACTGCCACACAGCCACACACAAACAGCCATCCACATACACAGCCACACATACAGCCCACAGCCAGCCACAGACACAGCCAGCCACACACAAACAGCCAGCCACATAGACAACCACACACACAACCACAGAGCCAGCAACATAGACAGCCATAACCATCCACACACAGCCACACAGCCAACCACACAGCTAGCTACATGCACACAGCCACATACAGACACAGAGCCACACACAGCCAGCCACGCACACACAGCCACAGCCAGCCAACACAAACAGCCACAACCAGCCACACAAACCACCACAGCCAGACACACAGACACATATACTGCCAAATGTTCAACGACACAGCCACAGATACACAGCCCCAGCCACGCAGTCCCAGCCACACACAGACACACAGTCAGCCACACAAACACACAGCCACACAGACACACAGTCAGCCACAGCCATGCAGCCCCAGCCACACACAGACAAGTGCCTCAGACGATAGTGAAAGTGCCTCAGATGATATTGAAATACCTTGCCTTGCCTAACTCAGCTTTTGGTTGCTCTCCTGCACTGGCAGCCCCAGGTCTGCAGCTGACAGGTCACAGGAGCTTGGAGGAGTGAGGAGAAAACTGTTTGCTGCCGCGGCTGTGTTCAGGCCAGCTCCACTGGCTGCACAGTGCACAGGGAGTGACCGCCTTGTAATGGCCAGTGTTGGGGTGGCCGGCATGTTTCCGTTTTGTGGGCGGGAAAGGAGGTGTGTGCTCTCTCCGCCCACAAAGAATGTGCTGTCTCTGTCATGATTCTGTCACAGCACAGCCGCAAATAAGAAGTATGATGAGCCGCTGCCTGGTTCGCCCACAGCCGCAGATAGTTGTGCATCTCTAGCTGTGACCACAACGCCGACTTCAAGTCACTCGCTCTCCCTCTCCTCTCATGACGTATAATACCGGAGTTGCCGGCAACTTGGCGGCTGGCCCCGCTCCACAAACCCCGCTATGCTGCTATCACAAAATAATTTAGAGCAGCTAGGTGTGCGGCGCACCCCGCCACCGGCCGGCTCATAGGGAAAAGTCCCGCTCCTCCCACCTATCAGTCCGGGCCTGGGCCCAGTTACACACACAGATAATTGTACAGAGATTGTTCGCAGATCTCTGGTTGCAGTGAAATCATGGACACATTGTTCCATTTTGTGGGCGTGTACAAATGGAACAATGTGTCCATGATTTCACTGCAACCAGAGATCTGTGAACAATCTCTGCACAATTATCTGTGTGTAACTGGGCCTTTAAGATATAAGGTTAATCTGCAGGTTATTAGCATTATGAATTTGCACGGCTGCTGTACTGAAAGTGCAGCATAGAGGAGAAAACAAATTTTGTTTTCTCCTTCGCATCATTGGGGGACACAGAACCATGGGTGTATGCTTTTCAGTGACTAGGAGGCGACACTAAGTAGAGATTAAAATTAAGCCTTCCTTCCTGCAGTATACACCCATACGTAGGCGTAGATATTCTGTTTTTGCTTAGTGTCGCAAGGAGGCACATGCGGTCTGTAGCTCAGACCACATCTACCATGTTTATTTTACTTTTTACCTTTTGATTTTATTTATTTTTTTACTATTTAATTCTTATTTTTTACTTTTACTTTACCGGCGTGCTCTCCTGAGAGGATGGGTGACCCCAAAGCAGCGCACACCATTGAGGGACAAAGGATCCTCAAAAAGGGGTTGGCTCTTCCTGCCCGAGAACCTGAAGGCAAACACTGGGCATACCCATTGCGTCCCCCTGCAGCACATGGGGACACAAGGAGCACATAGGCAGAACCTCTCACCTCCTCCAACAAAGGAGCAGGTGATTGAGGCCACTGGCCGCCAGCAACTGCGCACCAATCCATCCCCAAGGGATCCGATGCACTAGCAGCCGCAGCATCTCCCCCCAGCCTCGGGACACCACATTCCCCTCCAGCCGCAGCGGCTCCATGCCGGGACGCGCACCACCGGTAAGTTCGGGGTGCACAACCAGTGTATGGGGCCAAAGCACCCACCAGGACCACCACTTCGCCACTGCCAAATGTGATCGTGGGCACGCGGCACCGCTCCCAGAAGCCCACAATACTTTAGGCCCCGGTCTGAGCCTACAGAACAACAAGAGTGCAAGCACCACCCACCTCGGTGCTGACTGGCCGCCCGTCGCGTCACCGCCCTGTGTCACAGGGGCGCATGCGATGACGTGGCCAGCCGCCCCTAACTGTAATTGGCCACTGAGCATGTCGCTCAGGGCCACAGAATACGCCCCAGACACGTTATGCATAAGGGGGCTGATAACACACGCCCCCAACCGGCAGCTAGCCAACCACTGCACAGCCCATTGATCATGGGCACAACCACATAACACACCCTAAAACCGGCACAATAATCAAACAAAGGAGCCAGTACATCGCAGCTGGCAGCCCCTACATACAAAAGTAATAAAACCTACACAAATACCTGTGGCTCACACCTGCCTGGCCCTCCCCTGGGGTGGATATATCGGGCCGCACAAATCCGACACACTACCTCAGAACACATCCACCCTTTGTTCCAGTGCCTCCTCAAGAGAAAGGATCTCAGCACCTCAACAGACAACACGACCAACAGGGGACACAGAATCCAGGTAAGCTCCATTAGGAGACTCTCTTCCCTGCAGACTACCACCCCTGTCCAATGCAGGGTAGTTTGCTATCATAGCAACTCGCTTAGTTCGCTGCAGTGCCATTGGTAACAATAATCTGATACACTATGGCTGATCCCAAACCTTCCAAAGACAAATCCAAGAGCAACACAGGGAGCAGAGCATCATGCACAAGCTGCCAGACTCTGCTCCAACGCAAACATGTTTCCCAGTTTTGCAAGGACTGCGAACCTGAATGCCCCACTGAGACTACCACTGACGCAGCTCCTCGCTTGTCGGACATCCCTCCATGGGGCCTGGCACTAGTCCAAATGTTGCAGTCCCATCCCAGTCCTTGCACAGCCAGTGACCACAAACGTCACCTCTCCCACTCCAGCAGATAACATCCCCACCCTGCGGCCCCCCTGCCCACCATGAGACGGACTCATACCAGCCCATCCCAGGGACTTTCTCCCACAGCATCAACCCTAAATGACAGGTCTCGCTTCCCTTCACCTAGTTACCAGTCTGAATCACTCTCCGAGGGGGAACTATCAGAACCAGATGCGCCCAATGAGAGTGAGACCATGGACACCCAGGCAATGGTTGACAGCATCATTGAGGCAGTTAACAAAACGATGAACGTCAATGTTGATCATGTCACCACCTAAGAGCGCACATTCTCGTTCACAAAAGCTAAATGTTCTCGTCGGGTCTTCTCTAACCACGAGGATTTTAATGATATAATCTAGTGACACTGGGACTGGTCAGACAAGCGCTTCTCAGGCCATAAGGCCATTAAGGCCAAATACCCTTTTGCGCCAGACCATCATAAAAAACGGCCATTGACCCCCCAGTGTCGCGTCTTGCCAACAAGACCTTACTTACAGTCTCCGACAGTTCATCTATCAAAGATTCCAACGACCGTCAATTAGACAATCTAGCGTGCTCAATTTTTGAAGCCTCAGGAGCAGCTTTCTCTCCCTTGTTTGCTATAGCGTGGGTAGCAAAACCAGCCGCATCTTGGATCCAGTCCTTACGCGAAACATTACAAGATCCCGACCAAGACCCAACCGACCTGCTCGAACTACTTACAAGGGCCCAGAATTACCTCCTACTCACGTCCATAGACACAGCCAACTGCTCCGCATTGGCAGCAGCGAACGCCATTTCCATTCCCTGGCTCAGAGGCTGGCATGCGGATTCGACATCAAAAAGATCCCTCATAAACCTCCCCTACCAAGGAGGTCACCTATTCGGTGAAAAGCTTGACCAACTTATCTCTGAAACCACGGGGAGTAAAAGCAAATTTCTCCCCCAACAAAGGTTTAAGCGGCCTTTTCGCCACCCACAGCCACAATCGCATTATCAAGCTCCCCACGGAACATCAAGGCGGCCCACCTCAACCACTAACACAAGCGCTGGTTGGCCCACCCGCGGGGTCAACAGTACCCCATTCTCTTTCAAAATCAACCAAACCTGGAAAAGCCGCCCTAAACAAACCCACTCTAAGGGCACAAAACCACAAAGGTCAGCGCATGACTCTCCCCCCCCCCAACCGCTCGACACCAACATAACAGGCGGATGTCTTCAGCTCTTCCGCCACTCATGGCTCACTGTCGTGCATGACAATTGGGTCAGAGAACAGGTGTCGTCAGGCTACAAAATAGAATTTGCATCCCAGCCCCCAAATCGTTTTTTCCTCTCGCAGCCCCTGAAAACAAACTCTCAACTGTTCTTTGAGGCAATCAAATCACTACTCAGAACCAGGTTCATAAAACCAGTACCAAAAAACGAACAATTCAAGGGTTACTACTCAAACCTGTTCGTCGCACCGAAAAAAGACGGAACTGTAAGCCCCATTCTAGACCTCAAACTTCTCAACAAGTTTGTAAAGGTCCGACAGTTCAGGATGGAATCCCTGCAATCAGTGATCGCATCCTTAGAAAATGGAGAATTCCTAACAACTATTGACATACAAGATGCATACCTTCACATCGCCATTTTCCCTGCCCACCAAAAATACCTGTGGTTCGCCGTTCAAAAACGCCACTTCCAATTCATTGCCCTGCCCTTTGGCTTGGCAACCTGCACCCAGAGTTTTCGCAAAGGTCATGGCGGCCGTCATGACCATCCTCCACTCGCGGGCAGTGGTCGTCCATCCGTACCTAGACGACCTGCTAATCAAAGGGCCATCCTTCCAAGCATGCCTCAACAGTGTCCAAATAACATTGGACACACTCTCCCACCTAGGATACCTCATAAACCTAGAAAAATCATCCCCAACGCCAACCCAGACAATAATCTTCCTAAGTTTCACACCAGAGGTCATAGCCACCATGGTTAATGCCCGAAAGTCAATGTCCTCACGCATCTACCACCGCACCTAGAAAGTTTTTTTCAGGTGATGCGAGGACTGCAACCGTAACTCACTCCTTTTTTCCATCCCCACAATTCTAGAGTTCCTTCAAAACGGCCTTGATTCTGGCTTAGCACCAAACTTCATCAAGGGCCAAATCTCAGCCTTAAGTATCCTTCTCCAATGCAGGATTGCGTCCAAACCATAGGTAAAGATATTCATCCAGGGGGTTGCTCACACACGGCCTCCCTACAGGACACCCGTGGCTGTCTGGGACCTAAACCTAGTTATAGGTGCTCTCCAGGAGCCCCCATTTGAACCTCTGAAAGGAGTACCATCTCTCATTTAAAGTCGCCTTCTTAGTCGCAATCATGAGAATTAGGCACGTGTCCGAGCTGGCCGCCCTATCCTGTTGGACCCCCTACCTGTCCTTCCACAAGGATAAGGCCTCCGGCCGTCTCCGTCCTTGCCCAAGGTGGCATATCACTTCCACCTTAACGAAGACATCGTCCTCACGTCCTTCTGCCCAACTCCGGTACAACCGCTTCGAAAAACAGCTCCATACCTAGGACCTGGTAAGGGCCCACAGATACTAAATCTCCCGAACAGCTCCATTCTGCAAAACAGAAATGCTGTTCATCATCCCCTGGTCCAGCCTGCACACCTTCACTAAACACTACAACATTCACATCCAGGCTTCGGCAGACGCAAGCCTAGGCATGATGCTCGACCACCATTCAACTGATTCCCACCCAGAGACTGCTCTAGGACATCCCATGGTCCTGTGTCCCCAATGATGCGAAGAAGAAACAGGGATTTTTTTTTGTACTCACCATAAAATCATTTTCTCCTAGCTCGTCATTGGGGGGCACAGCACCCACCCTCTCATTCTTCAATAGCCTGTACAGTACATTGCCTTATACTATTTGTATCTAGTCTGTACAGAACCTTACCATGCTATTTGTACCTTATTACTTTTACGTTCTTTCCTACTGCCTTAGGACTAAACTGAATATCTACCCCTACGTACGGGTGTATACTGCAGGAAGGAGGGCTTGATTTTTACCTCTACTTAGTGTCACCTCCTAGTGGCAGAAAAGCATACACCCATGGTCCTGTGTCCCCCAATGATGAGCTAGGAGAAAAGAATTTTACAGTGAGTACACAAAAATCCCTTTTTTCCTTCCTAGGAGTCACCAGCTGTCAGTCATGCAGGCCCAGAGCAATTATAATCACCGATTTCAACACTTAAGGGCCTGTTACACAGTGCAATATCGCTAACGATATCGCTGCAACGTCACAGGCTTTGTGATGTTGCAGAGACCTCACAGCGATGTCGCTGCATGTAACATGCCGCAGCGACCAGCGATGAGCTCGCTAATCGCTGCAGAATGGCCAGGACGATTTTTCGGTCGCTCGTCTGCCGCTGTCACGCATGCATCCGCATGTGTGACAGGGGCAACGGTCAGCGATCCCCAGTCTGCGTCCGAGACCCTGAACGATCATAACGACTGTCAGGTGACGACGCAGTACTGGGTGTTCGCTGGTGAGTGTGCCTGTCTGACAGCTCACCAGCGATCACATAGCGATGTGCCAGCGATCCTGATCGTTGCTGTAAGCAAGCCTCTCCATTGACTGACAGCTCGGTCTATATTGATGTTCTGCAGGAAGTGAGACAGTGTTAAGTCATGCTTACAGCCACCGCTATCAGTGCTATAATTGGAACAGTAAATGTTCTGGGTACAAATAAGAAGATCTGGGCACTGCTTATCACAGGCTCCTTTGTGTTGTTGCAAACAGCGTTGCACTTACAATCTCCAGGCTTCACTGGATTTTTCACTGCAAGTGAACTTAACAACAAGAACTGGGGTTAGCAGCCCTCAGCTGCTTGGGTTACTGTAGCTCCCGCTAGGGTGCCGGGGTACTCGGGGCTGGACCGTCCTGTCTCAGGGGTTGCCACGGTGGTGGCCCCAGGTGCGGCACACTTGAAAAAGGGGGGTTTTGGGAAAAAGTCTGTAAAGTTGATAAGGTGTAATTTGTGACGCCACCCGTGGGTCATGGCCAATTTGGCCACCGCTGCTGTGGAATCTGCCGGGGATGGTAAGAGTGGCAGCAGCTGGGATGGTGAGCTCTCCACGGGTAGGGCTGGGTACCCGGGCCAAGGGAAATGTCCTGCGCGCCTGGGATGCTGCACTTTTCCTCTTCACGCAGCTCATCCAACCAGCGAGCACAGGTGGCAAGTGTATAGCTCCGCAGGTGAGCTCGGCCATAACCCTCTTGGAATAACAATCACACACAGAGCTTGAGTTGACCGTGTACTTTACTTTTCCTTGTCACTCAACACACAGCCCTTTGCACACAAGCTGTGGACAGGATCCATGCAGCAGTCACCAGCTGGGGCTCTTACTGCAGTGGGGACGGTTTCTCTGCGTCACTCCCCTCAGTGTTCCTTTCAGGCCGTTCGGTTCTCTCTACTCTCATGGCTACGGGTTCGGTCTGGCCATTACAGGCTCTACAGTGAGTCATCCCACACTCTGGGTCACTAACCTTAGTCCGATGGCTTTGTCCTACTCCGTACTGGTTGTTGGGTCTCGGGGACTTGGAAGACCTGCACCCCACTGAGAGTCTTGTGGTTAGGGGCATAAAGCGTTCCCAGCCACATCTATAGAGCTGGCTCTCTGGTTTCTCTGGCCCAGCCACCAGTGACCTGTGTTCATTGGGCTCACCTGGCTCCTGGCTCACCTGGCTCCTTCTATCATCCATGGTTCTCAGCTTTTTGGGTTTACGGCCGACCATTAGTGGTGCAGGCTGCCGGGCCCTGTTGTTCTCAGTCACTGTTCGTCAGTCCTCAGCTGAAGGGTGTCTATGCTTGGGGATGCTTTCCCTTCTCCTCCACCCTTCAGGAGCTCTTTCCGTCTATTCCTCTCCCATGAGAAGCTATCAGTCCACTCTCTTGGAAAACTTTCAATGGTCTCACCCAACTTAGTGTTCCAGTGTTTTACTACTGTTCCTCCACCCACTTGTCCGGGTTCTGTCTACTTCCCACCCACTTGTGCTACTCCTGCCACCCCTCGCCTGGTATGAAGCAAGTTGGGCTCAGGGTTGGAGTGGATGTGTGTGGGTGTTTTTATGAGTGACTGTCTTAACCTGTCCCGCTGCAGTTCACCCTGTGTCCGCCTGGTCGCAGGGGCACCACACTCTCCCGGAGCAAAGTCTGGCACGTCCTCGGGCCAGCACCCGGTACCGGTGACACAACTCAATTTTCTTTATGCATTAAACTAAGCAATAACAAGTTACAAGATTATTTTTGCTTCAATTCCAGGAGGTACGTAGCTTAAACGCTGCTAACAAAACACTCCTACCAGTATGAAAATAGAAAAGTTATAAAAGTGCAAAAACTTTACAGTCACAGTCCAAGAGTTTAAGCACTCCAATCATGGTCTATGGAACACACAAAAAATCCTTTTGATCACCATGGGCACAGCGACAGGGGCTCACACTGACCGATTCTTCGGCTGCGCCAGTGGGTTTTTACGCGGTGCGGTCTCAAATGCTCACAGTTCAAGTGCAACATGCCCATGACTAACATTATTTTTTTTTATGTTTCTCTTTACAGGACCACTGTGATAATGTGTGCCTCTTCCACCGCTGCCTGTGGCAACCTCAACTTTGGTGGTGACCACAGGACCAGAGCCATCAGCAAGTAGTTCAACGCCAACACCAACTACAGATAACAATCCACTACCAATCCAGGAGTTGGTTCATACCCTGAAACTCCTGGATGACTCAGCTTAGCCTTCAAGTGGTGTGTCTGCACAACAGGAATCACCTAGCCCCTGGTCCCCACCAGCAAGAAAGTGGATGAAAAATGGAAAGCATGTGCCACCTATAGAGGAGGAGAGACAGGCTCTGGCACGTGCTATACGACTGATAGACCACCCACAATAGGAGGATGGTGAGTTCTCCAATTTTGGAAACTCTTTTGCAGTTGGGTTGCGAAGACTTGCCACTGACCAGCAACCATCTGCATGTCATTTGTCAGTTATTGATGAACTTTTCCCAAAACCCAAACCTCAACCCTTCGCTGTCACAAATTGTGGCTTCGCTAGAGGAGTTGTGGCATCCTAAACCACCAATCCATACTCCACCTGCAGCAGCATTTTGGCCAATGTCATCTTCAGCCAATGCTACTGCAGGTGGACAAGGTGTGAGAATAGTATCACAGTCTGCAGATTATTTTACAGACTATGGCTAGAGTCTCACACATGCAATCCGTTTTTTTTTAAGGTTTTCTGCAACAAATTTGTTTTTTGCAGGCTGCAGTATGTGCCTCTTGTGTCCATGGCCGTTTTTTGAACTTGGTCATTTTTTTCTTAAAAATGCATATGCGTTAATGCATGCATTAACGCATGGTACCTATATGTACCATGCGTTAACGAATGCATTTCCCATAGGGCCCCATGTCCAAAAACACAATGAGTTTTTTTCCTGTCCTCCAAAAACATTGGAGCCAGCGTTTTTGGGAGACAGGGAAAAACGGCATAGCGTTTTTGAAAACACCACCATTTTGCACCATCCGTTAATCGATAGGCGTTTTTAGATTTAGAATAAAAATTCCAAAAACTGATTCCAAAAACGGATCCAGGTCAAAATGGAGGTCATTTGTGACACTGGCCTAAGGATATTACTCATATAGCCATGATTTGCTGAACAACGAGTAGTCAAATCGTCCAGATTTTGTTTTTCTTGTTTGTCCAAGTCCACTCCTCAATTGCCGTCAAGAATGCAAGTTTCCAGTTCTGATTAGTGTTGCCCAAGTGCCAAAGACTCACCTTCCGAGGTGAAGAGAAAAAGGCCTTGACAATACTAATGAAAGCTCGAAGCATACACTCTTTGCGGCCCCTGATGAGTGGACTTAGACACCCATAGCTGTTTACATTTGTTGCACTAAATGTTTGTGCTTTGAACCTGGTAATTTTGTTAACGGCCGGATGTCCAAGTCCACTCCTCATTTGCCGCCAAGAGTGCATGTTTCCGGGTCTGATTAGTGTTGCCCAAGTGCCAAATGATTCACCTTCTGAGGTGAAGAGAAAAAGGCCTTGGGCAATACTAATTAAAGCTGAAAGCATATACTCTTTGCGGCCCTTGATGACTGGACTTGGATATCCATATCTGTTTTCAATAGCTGCACCAAATTTTGGTGCTTTGCACTAGTTAATTTAGCTGTGAAATATTTTCTTAAATTTTATACTGTTTAATTAAATTATTTTTACAAGAAATCAAGTTTAAAATAAGTAAATGAAGTGCAACTGTTTTCGCTTCTTTCATTTGACCACCATGGGAAAAGTTCGCCAACGCATTCACCGCAGCCGTAAAATAAACTTCTACCTATCTGTCTGTCTATCTGTCTATCTAAGTGTCTATGTATCTTTCTATCTATCTGTCTATCCATCTATCTTTTTGGTGATAATTCTGAGCGGTATGTGTGGAGATAACCAGGCACTGCTCATCACCTGCTTAATACAATCCCAACAGTGAAACATGGTGATAGCAGCATCATGCTATGGGGGTATTTTTCAGCTGCAGGAACAGGATGGCTGGTTGCAGTTGAAATAAGCATGAATGTGGCCAAGTACAGAGAAATCCTGGATGAAAACCTCTTCCAGAGTGCATTGGACCTCAGACTTGGTTGAAGGTTCATTTTCCAACAAGACAATGACCCTAAGCACACAGCTAAAATAGCAAAGGAGAGGCTTCAGAGCAACTCTGTGACCATTCTTGACTGGCCGAGCCAGAGCCCTGACCTAAACCCAATTGAGTATCTGTGTAGAGACCTGAAAATGACTGTCCACGTCGGGGTGTGTCCTGGAGCCGATGGTGCAGGTCACACACTGAAGGAGCTCCTCAGACCCAGCCTAAATATCGGCACTTAACTGCTGAAGACTGAGCCTCATAACGGTGAAATATACCCCCTGCGACTCCGACCACCTACCTGATCCTCCTGAATGTCGAAACCGGGAAATCGCCGCAGGGAGGACTCCAGTCAGTCCTGGACTTCTTTGGAGCCGAAAATCAGCGGGGACAGAGAGGTAAAATGGCGCCGACCACCCCAGGATCACCACGTCGATCCCCTCCCCACACTAGATCTTCCTGCATGTCTGCTGCAGGCTCTGACCGGGAGGAAGGACGGGGAGATGAGGCTCTGGTCACACAGGGCTGCCTAAAGGCTCTGCTGGGAAGCCTGCGTTGTTCCCTTCAGGAAGATATGAGGGGGATGGTCTCTCAGATGAGAGAGGAGATAGCTGCCCTAGGAGAAAGAAGGGGACATTTAGAAAGCAAAATGGCAGAGTATGCCTCAGCACACAATCAACTTGCAGATGATTACACTGCTATGGACACTGAGGTTGGCTCCCTGAAGGCACAGTTGTGAGATATGGAGGATAAACTCAGGAGGGGAAATGTGAAGATCAGGGAATAGCTGAAGGAGGAGAGTCTGAAAACATCCACACCTTGTGGGAGAACTGCTCAGTCTGTGTTACCTGACACCCCAGCCTCTGAGGTCACAGTGGACAAAATCTTTCGCCTACCTAGATCTCCTAAGCTGAACAAAGAGGTGCCCAGAGACATTCTAGTGGCCTTTTCTCTTCCAAAAATCAGAGACCAATTACTTCAAGCTATGAGACAACGGCCACAGCTTCCTGACCCCTTCAAAAAGGTGGAAATTTACCCTGACCTCTCCCCTGGCACCCTCGCCAGGAGAAGAGAGTTTGCCCCTCATTGCCGGATCCTCAGAGACAGAGGGATCCAAAATATGTGGGGGTCGCTGTGAAAGTTACCTTCCGTTATAAAGGAATGAGGCAGGTATTCTCATCACTGACTAGACTTGGGAGGGCCATTAGAGACTGGAACCTAACCCCTTCCTCTCACGGATCTACTTCTCCTAGCCCCTCGGGTGGACAAAAGAAGAACTCCCCGAACCGAAGCGAACCCCTTTCCCCATCCAGAGATGGGGGTGAATAAACATGGTGTTTTGAGAAGTTTTGAGAAGCTCTTAACGATAGGCTGGGTCTCAGCCTGGCTCCCACTGTTCCAGAGAGGGTGGACTTTTTCTTGGTTTTTTCTCTTCTTTATATTTTTCAGTTACCCTCTATAGAAGTGAACAGTGTCTTCCGCCTCTGCCTGCCGTGGCCAAGGTGTGTTGGTTTGCGGAGGCCAGAGCCGGTAAAGATCAGTTTTCTTTTTCCCCCATTGGGAGTGGAAACTCCTGCTGATTGTTATTTCAGAACAACGGCTGAAATTTGATTGTTATTGTTTTGGTCTTACCCCTGTTGTCTCCCCTGTTTCTTGTTCTTATTCCTCTCTTCCCTCTTTTTCCCCTTTTACGTCTCTCCAATTCCCCTCCCCTACTCAGTCTTCCTGTGTCTCTTTGCTTCTCCCTGTACCTCTCTGTTACGGACCTGCATAATTTCTGAGAGGTGTGGGAGACCTGAGCAGATATCATGAATGTGAAAATTGTAACATTGCATGCTAAGGGGTTAAACTCTCCCATAAAGAGGTCTTTCTTGTGGAAGGAGGCCCGCAGATGTAAGGCGGACATCTTCTGTATAAAGAGACTCACTTATTGGAGGCGGATAATGCACGTTTTCATCACAAATTGTTCCCTCACATTTTCATTGCAAATCACACAGCTAAGAAAGCAGGTGTTTGCATTATGATCAAAAACACTGTGCAGTTCCAGATGCAGAGGGTGGTGGCAGACCATAATGGTCGTTTTCTCATCCTTATTTGTACAATAGGAGGGAGGGAGGTCACGATTTCTAACATATACAGCCCTAACAAGCCCAGATTAAATTTGCCCGTACGGTATTGGAGAAAGTCAGGACGGAGTCCCGAGGCCTTTGTGTGGTGACAGGTGACTTTAATTCAGTGATGAATCGTCTAATGGACTCCTCAGCTGGTCCGTTGAGGAGGGGGCGGGAGCTGGGCCTCTTTGCCGGGAGCTCCGGCTCCATGATGTGTGGCGATACCAACATGCCAACGAAAGAGATTATTCCTTCTTCTCCACAGACATAGATCGTATGCCAGAATTGATTTTTTCTTGGTTGATGATCAGACGCTTTCGGTCTGTGTATGTGCAGAGATAGGACTGATCACCTGGTCGGACCACGCACCAGTGTCCCTGGAGCTGAGACTGGGCGGTGGGGGGCCCTCACCTCGCTCCTGGAGGCTGAACGCAGACCTGTTGTCTGATCGGGGAGTCCAGGACGAATTTGCCAGAAACATATCAGAATATTTTGCCCTGAATGACAACCAGGAGGTCTCTCATGAGACCCTCTGGGAATCCCATAAGGCAGGCATTCGTGGCCTGTTTATCCAAAAATCCTCTCAACTGAAGCGTCATCGGGAAGCGCTCCGTTCTGGCCTGATCCTTAAATTAGAACAGGCTGAGGCATCAAACAAGCTGAGCCCCTCTCCTGCCGTAACCTCGGAGATTTTTCAAATACGTAACCAACAAAGAGCCCTACTGCTGAGCCAATATGAGAAAGGACTTAGATCCCTGAGAAGAGTGCATTACACTGAGGGTGACAGAGCGGGGGCGGTGCTGGCGAGGCGCATCAAAAAAAAAACCGCGAAGTCCATGATTGCAGTTATGAGAGACGAGAGGGGGTCAGAGGTGCGCGACCCTGCAGATATTGCGGAAATCTTTGCTGGTTTCTATGAGAGACTCTACAATTTAAATAGCGACCGAGATACCGCGCAGCCAATTCCATTGGAAATTAGTGAATTCTTGGCCAATTAAATTTACCTTCCCTTTCCTCGGACCAACTGGCCGAAGTAAATGCCCCATTCTCGGACACCGAGATTAGCAAAGTCATTTCTTCACTAAAAGCTTTGTCTGCCCCGGGACCCGACGGATTCCCGAATGTCTACTACAAATCCTTTTCGGGTCAACTGACGCCCTACTTAAAACGGCTGTTTACTTTCTGGGAGCCAGAGGATCCATCTCGGCCACACTTCTGGAGGCGACTATTTCCACGATCCCCAAACCTGGGAAGGCCCCAGACCGACCCGGGAACTACAGGCCGATTTCTCTTCTCAATTGTGATTTGAAAATCTACTCCAAGCTGATTGCTTGTAGACTTGCGCCTGTTCTTCCCTTGTTGGTGGGGCCGGACCAGGTGGGTTTTGTGGCGGGGAGGCAAGCGAAGGACGGAACCAGACGGGTATTGAACCTCATTGGGGTGGCGGAGTCCCGGGCGATTCCCAGTGCATTCATTTCTCTAGACGCCGAAAAAGCTTTTGATAGGGTGCACTGAGGATACCTTCGGGCGGTGCTGGGGAAATTCGATTTGTCGGTCCATCCTGTCAGCCATTCTCGCCTTGTATTCCAACCCCAGTGCAAGGGTCCTCTCCTCGGGGTTCTTGTCACGGAGGTTCCTGATTACAAATGGAACCAGACAGGGTTGTCCTCTCTCCCCGATAATATTCGCTTTAGTGGGGGAGCCATTGGCGGCATGGATCCGAGCAGACTCTCGGATTTCGGGTATCCAAGTTGGGGACTCTGTCCATAAGATTGGTCTATATGCAGACGACATAATCATAATAAGCACGGACCTTGACACATCCTTCCAGGCTATAATGTCAACTCTGACAACCTTTTCTAGACTGTCATTTTACAAACTCAATGGCTCGAAATCAGTAGTTCTGCCAATTTGTGTCCCCCCTAACCTTGCATCCAGACTTCAGGCCTCCTACCCTTTTCAGTGGTGCCTGAAAGGCATACCTTACTTGGGAGTTACTCTTTGTTCCTCCTCCAAGGTTGTTCCCGTGAATATGGATGGTCTTAAACAGGCTCTGCAGAAGGCCTTAAACGAACATGTGACTCCTAGAGCTTTCCTGGATGGCTAGAATCCAGGCGTGCTGCATGGTTCTTCTCCCAAAAATCCTCTACCTTCTTAGGTGCATTCCCTTCAAGATTCCTAGTAAATACTTGATGATAATTCAAACGCTAGTGAATGCCTATATTTGGGCAAAAAAGAATCTCAGAATTACCAAAAAAATTATGTTTCTCCCGATGCACCAGGGAGGTATGGGAGTCCCAGATGTTAAATCATGCCACAGAGCTGTGATCTTGGAGGAGGCCAAAACGTGGTGGAATGTTAGTGAGAAGCTTAACCAACTGAGATGGCTTCAGATAGAGAACCACTTAATTAGAGGTTGTGACCTGAGGGGAACACTGGCTGCGGAGTCCCTCTCTCCGCTGAAGGGCTCACTGTTTTCAACCCTGCCCTCGATTAAAACTCTAGTGGAAGTCTGGAGAGACTCCCCGAGGCATTGGACTAAGTTGCCCACGTCTAGCATTCCTCTTTCGTCTCTAAAACTGCATGTCCCCCCCTGGATGTGACTCGCTGGTCCCAGGCAGGAATAAATTACCTGGCAGACCTATACTCTTTTGACAAGCTTAAATCATTTGATACTCTAATTGGAGAAACGCCCTCGTTGGACACTGCCTTCCTACAATACATGCAACTCAGACACTTTCTTCAGTCTCCGCAGTGCCGTAGAGAGTTGGGAGTTTTGCTCTCCTCTCCGACTCCATTTCAGATGTTCCTACTTTCAGACCCAAAAAAAACTAAGGGCTTTTCTACTATTTATGCCGCCCTTCTGCATCTGGACACGCCTGACAAATTGACATATATGCTCAGGTAGGAGGCAGATTTGAATTTTACATCCGACTCGGATGATTGGGAAGCAGCTCTGAAAACTATCTCTAAATCAACTAGATGCATCTCACATTTTGAGAACCTAAAAAAGATACACTTGGGATGGTATATCCCTCCGACTCGGCTTCAAAAGTTTAACTCTTCCCTCTCGCCCAACTGCTGGAGGGGGTGTGGTGAGAGAGGTGACCTATCCCACATGTGGTGGTCATGTCCCAAAATTGCTTTGCTTTGGGACCAAATAGCAGAATTAAGCTCTAAAGTGTTGAATACTCAGATCCCACTGACTCCTCAACTGGCAATACTCCACATAGGGGCCCGTGACTTTCCCGCTGTAGTTAGCAAAACGTTGACATACATTTTAATTGCAACCAGATTGAGCATTGCCGCAAAGTGGAAATCTGATTCCCCTCCATCCCTCGCTGAAGTGACAAACAGACTTAACCTGATTTTCTCCCACGAGTTTCACCTGGTGCTTACTAGAAGCGATAGGGAGCCCACGATAGAAGCTTGGAAACTATGGGCCTCGCACCCAATGGCTTCGCCTCTCCCTGGCTAAATGTAATCCCTCACCTAATTGATTGATATTTGAAAAATTTTAGGGTGTGTACATCTTTGAACCTGTACCTAGCATCACAGGTTGTTAGTTCACATGATTACATGTTTTTCTGCACTTTCTGCACAGGATAATGTGAGTTTCTTGTTCTCCCCCCCCCCCCCCCCCCCGTCCTTCCCCCACCCCTCCCAGCCCCATCCCAATGATAATGAAAATGTGTTGAATTGTGACGTACTTTTGTTGACATTGATTATCTGGTGATACTCTTCAATGTAAAATTTCTTTACTTGTTAACCTACTTTTCTCAATAAAAATTTATTGTGATAAAAAAAAAATGACTGTCCACGACCATTCACCATCTAACCTGATGGAGCTGGAGAGGATCTGCATGGAAGAATGTCAGGATACGATTTCATACACAGCTCAGCACACAATATCACACAAGGGAGGATGAGATACACAACTCAGCACACAGCATCACACAAGAGAGGATGAGATACACAGGTCAGCACACAGTATCACACAAGGGAGGATGAGATACACAGCTTAGAACACTTTATCACACAAGGTAGGATTAGATACAAAGCTCAGCAGATAGTATCACACAGGATTGTATGAGATACACAGCTCAGCACACAGTATTACACAAGTGAGAAATAAATACAAAGCTCAGCACACAGCATCACAAAAGGGAGGAAGAGATACACAGCTCAGCACACAGTATCACACCAGGGAGGATTAGATACAAAGCTCAGTAGATAGTATCACACAGGATTGTATTTTACACAGTTCAACAGATAGTATCTAATGACAGGAAATTACATCAGGGACACTTTTTTTTAAATAGCTTTCTTCACTGAACAGTGAACAGTGCAGAAAAAAGGCAGGCCTAAAAAATGCATCAAAAAATGCAGTGTGTGAACACACTGCAGTTTTTTACATGCTCAAAAATATGCATCCTCAAAATCCAGGAAAAAAGCACGTGTAAAAAAGGGCAGAAAATATGCAGCATGTGAACGCAGCCTAACATTGTTTAGCAACTGTGCTCCAATCTGAGATAATCTGATACGTTTTTTTCTCACCAGCTGCAGTCAGGAGTATAGGCACCGCCCCCCTCCCTTATATGGATATGTGGCCATATTCAGTGTGAATACGAATCTGACTGATAATGAACATATGTCTGCTTCACACACAGTGCAGTGGGGACACCTTGTGGAAGGTGTCTGAATGGTTTTCAAAAATAATTTTCTTATGAAGTATAGTTGACAGTTTATTAAAATCACTTGCTCTACATTAGTATTAAATAAAAATTTAAACGGCAATTACGCTTTAATTTCACAGTCCAGCAGCAACAGTGAATAGAGATATAGAGAGACAGATGGCACTCACCATTCTGAGCTTTGCTTTAGTTTTTTTTTTCATGTCATGACCTGTGTAAGAGCTGCCAAGCACAACACATCCCCTGTCGTCCGTATCGTCCCTCCCCATGTGTATCTGCACCTGATCATGAAAGTAAACTAAAGCAACGATCAGAAAATTAAGTGCTATTTGTTCTAGGCATGCCTATGACTAAAAGCCAGTGGCTTCCAGAAGAAATAAAGCTACGGTAATTTTTCTCCTCGCTAATAACCTGTAGTTCAACCCTATATCTGACCTTAAGGTTTCCTTTCATCTCTATTGTCCACAAAATTAAGGAATATTTTGCAGTGAGATGCTGCTGTATCTTGTAGAAACCCAATATATATAATCTTATAGCAGAGCATCAAAATAGATTTATGAGTACCGTATATACTCGTGTATAAGCCGACCCGTGTATAAGCCGACCCCCCTACTTTTGCCCCCAAAACCTGGGAAAATCTATTGACTCGTGTATAAGCCGAGGGTGGACCCTAGCACAAGTATACAGCCCCCAGCAGTGTGGTATACACCAGTCCCAGAGGTAGATACAGCAGCCCCAGTGGTATATACAGCCCCAGTGGTAGTATATACAGCCCCAGTGGTAGTATACAGGGCCCCAGAGGTATATAGCAGCCCCAGTGGTAGTATACAGGGCCCCAGAGGTATATAGCAGTCCCAGCGGTAGTATACAGGGCCCCAGAGGTATATAGCAGCCCCAGTGGTAGTATACAGGGCCCCAGAGGTATATAGCAGCCCCAACGGTAGTATACAGGGCCCCAGAGGTATATAGCAGCCCCAGCGGTAGTATACAGGGCCCCAGAGGTATATAGCAGCCCCAGTGGTAGTATACAGGGCCCCAGAGGTATATAGCAGCCCCAGCGGTAGTATACAGTGCCCCAGAGGTATATAGCAGCCCCAGTGGTAGTATACAGGGCCCCAGAGGTATATAGCAGCCCCAGTGGTAGTATACAGTGCCCCAGAGGTATATAGCAGCCCCAGTGGTAGTATACAGGGCCCCAGAGGTATATAGCAGCCCCAGTGGTAGTATACAGTGCCCCAGAGGTATATAGCAGCCCCAGTGGTAGTATACAGGGCCCCAGAGGTATATAGCAGCCCCAGTGGTAGTATACAGTGCCCCAGAGGTATATAGCAGCCCCAGTGGTAGTATACAGGGCCCCAGAGGTATATAGCAGCCCCAGTGGTAGTATACAGTGCCCCAGAGGTATATAGCAGCCCCAGCGGTAGTATACAGGCAGCCCCAGTAATGCAGGCCCCCTCCAGCGTCTCTCCGGTCACCTGTAAAGCAAGCTATACTTATCAGTGTCCCGCTCGCACCCGCCGCTGCCGACATCCGCGATCCTCCATCTTCATGCGACTCCTCTTCCTGTTTCCTGTGCGCGTCGCCGGGAATGACGTCATTGCCGGCGACGCGCACAGAAACAGGAAGAGGAGTCGCATGAAGATGGAGGATCGTGGATGTCGGCAGCGGCGGGTGCGAGCGGGACACTGATAAGTATAGCTTGCTTTACAGGTGACCGGAGAGACCCTGGGGGGGCCCTGCATTACTGGGGATGCGGGGGCTGCTGTATACCGATGTATACATCGGTATGTACCGATGTATACATCGGTATACAGCACTGACTCGCGTATAAGCCGAGGGGGGTACTTTTCAGCCCAATTTTTGGGCTGAAAAAACTCGGCTTATACGCGAGTATATACGGTAATTGATTTCTGCAAATGTATTCTCATCAGTTTCTATTGGAATGTAAGTTTTAGACCAGGGATCTCAAGCTCCAGGCCTCAAGGACCGCAAACAGTGCATTTTTCTGGTTTTTCTTAATATTGCACTGGGGTTGGAATCATCACCTGTGCAGGTGATTCAGTTATCACCTATGCAATACTGCAGAAATCCTGAAAACATGCATTGTTTGAGGCTCTTGAGGCCTGGAGCTTGAGATCCCTGTTTTAGACTGAAGTAAAATAAGGACATACATATTATATGTCTGGAATTTTGCTTGCTATGATACCACATAAACGTTAGGACATAAATTGAGAGCTTTGGGACTAGCATAAAATATGTTTAAATGTGTTTAAGAACTAGGTCAGTGATACTAAGCAGAGAGTGGTTATTAAAGGGAACCTGTCATCTGACAGATACTGCCGAATCATGGGCATCATTAACCAAATCCTATCAATTATGAAGCCAGGATTGTATTCAAGCATCCCGCTGTTTGAGTATTACGATTAAGGTGACAGGTAGAATCTTTTACATTTTCTTTTTTAATGTATTTCTATACTTTCTTATTTTCATGTTTTCCTGTGAAAATTAATAATTAACAAAATAATATTACACAATCAAATTAGATGAATAATAATAAATTATTACTTCTATTGTTTCTCTACTACTTGACATAGATAAAAATTTCAGCAAGCACAAAATGATGAATTTATTGTTGCCTGCTTCATACGAATATCAAGTAAACTGGACGTTTGGGCCAAACTTTTGCTAAAAAGTCTGGACTAGTGATGAGCGAATCCTTCAATACTCGGAATCGCTAGACTCTAACGAGTCCAACTCGGAAACTCGCTATTCGTTGCGAGTCTTGCGAGTCCAATGTAAATGAATGGGGAAGCGAGTATTTCAGCGATTCCTGTGCTGCTGGACCCTATAAGGGGTCTGGTAGCAGAGGAAAAACCTGCAATTCCCCATTTTATTCTTTAAAAGCCAGCGCAAAAAGACGCTGGCTTTTAAAGAATATTAAAAAAAAATAAAAAATTTCTATGTAAAGGGATGTAGCAGAGCTGACACCGCGTTTGGGACTACGTCGGACGGAAGAGGATTTTTTTGATTAAAGATGGAGTCCCTAATGGCTTTTTTTGTAATTACTAATAAAAAAAATGTTTCTGTGTGGTTTGTTTTTTTTTAAACAATTTAATAGAAATTCATGGCGGTCATGTGTAATATTGGCGTGACCGCCATACATTTCGGGCTTAGGTTATATGTGAGGAATCTTGAGGTGATTTTCCTACACTCACTGACACTCCCTATCTCTGATCTGCTCCAAGTCTCCCTACTCGCCCTGCACTAGCTCAGATCATCACAGGAATGTGCCCAAAATGGTGGGGGCAAGCCTTATATAAGCCTTGCCTGTCATACATGACATAGGCATCACAATGGACAGCAGCCAATCATAGTAATTCCACAACCAAGATGGCTGCGGCATTACTGAATATGATTGGCTAACATGCTTGTCCATCTTCACAGTTTTCTGACCTAACATGCTAGGCTGCTAACATGCTAGGCTGCTAACATGCTAGGCTGTCTCAGAACATTAACATATTCTGTATTCAGCGAGTCCCGAATACAGTATACAGGAGTCGTAGACTCGCTCATCCCTAGACTTGCTGCTGAGAGCGGGTATCCGTGAACCGGTGCTAGTGTTTAAATGATTTGGAGACAATCCAGCTACATAGACAGCGATGTGATAGCGAGTTTAGCGACTGAGAAACATACTGAATGCAAACTCTGACAAAACTAGGATTGCCATTGATTTGCATTGCATTGTGCGAGTAATCGCTTGGAAACTCGCAGAGTACAGACTCCTGCGAGTTTCTTACTACTCGCGGAGTAACGAGTCCTGACGAGTAGATTCGCCCATCACTAGTCTGGACCTTTTGGTAAAAGGTTAACTTTTTAAGCATTTTTATTAATAGGTGATATTTAAAAAAAAATCACAAGCCTGGGGCTTCCCACTTTTATTAAAGGAGCTACTTGTACTTTTGAATTTTAAATAATCTTCATTTTGGAATATCCTGCAGGTCAGATCTTTGCAGACCCATATGGTAACAGAGTGTGATACTCATGTCTCCCTGCCATTCATGAGTGTGATATTCATGTCTCCCTGTTATTTGCCCTTGTCCAATAATAAACTACAAGGAAATTAAAACCACAAAGTATTTGCCTTAAAAATCAGCCTACCGTATATTGAGTTGATGGATTTTCAGGACATATCCAGGAAATATAAAAGTATTACATGTTCTGACCGCACCCAAAGCCCATGGGGCAATGTTTTTTTTTTTTTTCTTTTTTTCAAAGTAGGTGTTTAAATGAGTTTTTTAGTTTTGGAGTTAAAAAAAGAGAGGTCATCTGTTCAGTGTACTCATTTCCCAGCCACCAATAACTATCCATTGATTTGAGGGGGTTTATGTACTTGTAAAATATGCAAACAATCTCTTCAGAAAGAAGCAGATTTGACCATTAGCTTGACTTATCAGACATAGCAAACCTAGTAGTCAATATTAACTCATGATAGGATAAGAAGGAAAGCTAGAAACTCCATTTTCAGACACAGGTTTCAAGGTGTTTGCCTTCCTTAGTGTAAAGCCAGAGTGTCATGTGTAGCCTGTCCTACAGCCTTATTGAACTGCTCTGCCGTGATTTAAAGTTTTTATTTCTGTTGGTGCCTTCAGGGTTAATGCTAGTAGCTTAGTTGCTATCCATGGTGTTAGCTGTCTGTGGCTCTTCAGGTTGTGAGCTGCTGCTGTGTGTGTCAGATGACGCTGTTACCATTCTCCTAGTCTTTAAATAATCTCATTACCCTTCAGGTGGTTTCGTGGAAATGGTTTAGTCTCTTGTCTGACCTTGTTCCGTGAACATGGAGCTGTAGTGCAGAAGATTTCTTCAAGCAATCTTTTGTGAGAACTATTGTGTAGGAGTTGCTTTTCCCTTCCCTGGTGGAGATGAGGGGGTGTTACAAACAGGGCTGGATATGAGCAGGGCAAGGTTAGTGGCCAGACATTTACACCTTTAGGGGTAATTCTAAGATCAGGGTTAGTGGGGGAACCCCAGTCTACAGGGTCAGACTAGCATCCCTGATCCCTTCAGCCCATCTCTGCCTTCCTGCTACTGCTCCGTTTATGTGATATTAGCACCCTGTGACAGAGAGATCAGATTTGGCTGGGTTCTCTGAAGAAGCTATTTGCATATTCAAATTTCAAAAGGAACATCGCATGACTTTCTAGTCTCCTTATGCTCACTTGACACCCTCTTCAAGGTTAAATGTTAACCTTTAGATCTACTGTATACCTAAAAAAAACACTATACTTATAAACGAACTAGATGGTGGCCTGATTCTAATGCATTGGGTATTCTAGAATATGTATGTTGTTGACATACTGTGACTGACAGAAATTATTCAGTCAACGTGAGTGAACTACACCGCTCCTCCTGTCCCTGCTCCTCAGTCTCTCCTCCTGTCACCACTCCTCCAGTTCCCGCTCCTCCATCTCTCCTCCTGTCACCGCTCCTCCGTTCCCGCTCCTCCATCTCTCCTCCTGTCACCGCTCTTCCTGTCACTGCTCCTCCGTCTTCTCCTGTCACCGCTCTTCCGTCTCTCCTCCTGTCCCCACTCTCCCGTCCTGCTCCTCCGCTCCTTTCCTGTCCCGCTCCTCCATCTCTCCTGCTGTCCTCGCTCCTCCTGTCACGCTCCTCCTGTCCCCGACCCTCCTGTCACCACTCCTCCTGTCACGCTCTTCTGTCCTCCTCCTGTCCCCGCTCCTCCTCACCCTCCTGTCACCGCTCCTCCTGTCCCCGCTCCTCCATCTCTCTTCCTGTCACCGCTTCTCCATCTCTCCTCCTGTCACCGCTCCTCCTGTCACCTCTTCTCCTGTCATTGCTTCTCTGTCTCTCCTCCTGTCACCTCGTCCTCCCTCCTGTCATCGCCATCGCTCCTGTCACCGCTCCTCCTGTCACCACTCCTCCTGTCACCACTTCTCCTGTCACTGCAGATTTCCGTTACAGACAATTATATAGTAGGATGTAGCAGAGCTGGTGCAGTATTTTTCGTGCATTGTGATGTCTGTATGTACTGCAATAGATTGACCTGCACTCCAATAACAAACTATGAACGATACACAAACCGTTTCAGCTCTGCTATGACAAAATCAACTGTGCTACATCTACACTTATATACTACTACCAACAGTTACCATGAATATCAAGAGGGCACTGAGGTCATGATGGCGGTAGGCACTTTGGTGCTGGGGGTGGCAGCCTTCTCTCCCCCATGTGCGCTCTCCCCGTGTTTGCTCTCTCTCTCCCATGAGTGCAATGTCTTTCCCCCTGTGCTGTCTTCTCTCCTCATGTACTCTCTCCTTTGAGCTTTGAGCATTCTCTCTACACACTTGTGTGCTCTCCCTCTGTGCACTCTCTTTTCTCTTGTGCACTTGGCCCCTGTGGGCTGTCTCTCTCCCTGTGCACTCTCTTCCCCTGTGTGATCTTTTCCAACTATGTACTCTCTCTCCTACCTGTGTGCTCTCTCTCCTTTTGTGCTGTCTCTACCCCCTGTGCTCCCACTCTCTCTGTGTGATGTGTATCCACCTGTGTGCTGTCTCCCCTCCATGCTCTTTCTCTCCCTGTGGGCTCTCTCTCCCCATGTGCTGTCTCTCCCTGTGTGCATCTTTCTCCCCACTGTGCACTGTCTCTGTCCTCATGTGTGCTTGCACCCCTTGTGGGGCCTCTCTCCCCCCTGTCTCTCCTTCTGTCTGCTCTCTTCCCCTGTGGAATGTCTCTCTTCCTTGTGCAGTCTTTCCACTTGTGCTGTCTCTCCCCTTATGCAGTCTCTGCCCCTTATGTGTTCTCTCTCCCCTTGTGCAATCTCTCCCCTTATGTAGTTTCTCTCCCCTTGGGTATTCACTCTACCATTGTGTGCACTCTCTCCCCTTGTGGAGTCTCTCCCCTTGTATAGTCTCTCTCCCCTTGTGTATTTTCTTTCATCTTGTACAGTCTCTCTCCCCTTGGGCAGTCTCTGTCCCCTTGCGTGCACTCTCCCCCTCGTGCTGTCTCTCTCCTCTTATGCAGTCTCTGCTTTGTGCAGTTTCTCCCTTGGCAGTCTCTGTCCCCTGTGTTCTCTCTCTCCCCTTGTGCAGTCTCTCGCCTTTTCCAGTCTTCACCTTTGTGCAGTTTCTGCCCCCTGTGTTCGCTCTCTCATTGTACTGTCTCTCTTCCCTTATGCAGTCTCACCCTTTGTGCAGTGTCTGCCTGCTATGTGCTCTTTTTCTCCTTGTGCATAATGACACTGTCCCCTTTCCCCCCCCTGCCGTTGAGCACTCTCTTCTACCTGTGTGATCTTTTCCCTTTATGTATTCTCTCTCCTCCTTATGTGCTCTCTCTCCTCTTGGGTTGTCTCTACTCCCTGTGCACTGTCTCTCCCCTTGTGGGCTGTCCCCCCTTTGTGTGCTGTCTCTCCCTGTGGGCTCTCTTTCCCCCATGGGTTCTCTCCTCACTGTGCACTGTCTCTTCCCTCCTGTGTGCCTGCCCCCTGTGGATTCTCTCTCCCCCTGTCTCTCCCTCTGTGTGCTCTCTCCTCTTCTGGACTGTCTGTCCCCCTTTCTACTCTCCCTACTGTGTGCTCTCTCCATCCTGTGTACTGTCTCTGCCCCCTGTGTGCTTTTTCTCCCCTTGTGCTCTCTCTCCCCCTGTGCATTGTCTGCCTCCTGTGTGCTCTCTCCCCTTGTGCTCTGTATCTGCCCTTGTGCAGTTTCTCCCTTTGTGCAGTCTTTCTCCCTATGTGTAGTCTCTCTACTTGTGCTGTCTTTCCCCTTGTGCAGTCTCTTCTGTATGTGTGCTCTCTCTCCCCTTGTATAGTCTCTCTCCCCTTGTGCTGTCTCTCCCCTTCTGCAGTCTCTCTCCCTTTGTGTAGTTTCTCTTCCCTTGTGCAGTCTCTTCCCCATGTGTGCACTCTCCCCCTCGTGCTGTGTCTCTCCCCTTGTGCAGTTTTTCCCATTGTGCAGTCTCTGTCCCCTGTGTTGTTTCTCTCACCTTGTGCAGTCTTTCTCCTTATGCAGTCTCTGCCTCTTGTGTGCTCTCGCTCCCCTTGTACTGTCTCTCTTCCCTTGTGCAGTCTCTCTCCCTGTGCAGTGTCTGTCTGCTATGTGCTGTCTTTCCCCTTGTGCATAATGACACTGGCCCCTTTCCTCCTCCTCCGTCCTTGAGCACTCATCCTGTAAACAGCACACAGTCCTGCCCTCCTTTCTGTTTTCCCCACTGACACAGCTCATATGACTCATGCTCCCTTCAGTGTACTGGCTGTTCAGCATTGAGTAATCAAAGTGCTGCTTCCACAAAGTAAATTTCCAGTGCCTCCTAAGGTGAGTGGTGCAGCATTGATGTATGGTGATGGTGGCATGCGGTGCCAATTTCGGCGGATTCTGGTGTCAGCGACTGCAGGCGGTACCCCCACTGGGCACCATATTTGCACACCCATCACTTGGATGTGCAAATATGGCTGCCATCAGCGCTTGATAGGAGGACAACCAGATGGAAGTGGATGACAGACACCGCAGGAGGTTTTATGTAAGTGGTTTATAACTGGTGCATATGAAGAATGAATGTATTTATGAATATGATTGCATTGCTGGTCTAAGGAATAAAACTTTGACTTATATGTCATGCAATGGAAATTAAATTTGTAAATTACCGCTTTAAACAGGAAGATGGCAAGAACTCTAGTACTACCAGTTATGTATAGAGATGAGCCACCACCCTAGTGTTCGAACTCGATTTTATTCGTCGAATTCGGGGTGTGTTCATCGAATGTTCGTTGAATGTTCGTCGAACACCGTTGAACACCATTGAAAACAATGGCAGGCAAACGCATACAAACACATAGAAAACACATAGAAAACACCTTCAAAGGTGTCCAAACGCTGACAAACTACTCAGAAGACACAACAAACACATGGAAAAGTGACAAGTACATATAGTCATGTGAAAAGAAAAGAGGTGGAGGAGTAAAAGGAGTAAGAAACACAGATATAGGCATGTCATGCCCTTCTAAAATCATGTAATACACAGCAAAGGGACTCCAACAAGAGTCTCCACTTTTTCCAAAAATTTGGGCACAGACACCACTTCAGTGGCATCAATTGCCCCAGAGTTAAAATGGTTGGTGAGGTGACTTTCATGCAGCACATTCAAAAATCAACAAGCCTTTAGTCTCCCCATGCTATCCGTAAGATTTGTCACCAAAATCTAAGTAGAGGCCAAAAAATCAATAGTTTGAGTACTTCATGTATGAATTAATATAACAAAAAAGAGAAAGGGGGGGGGACAAGAGGCGCAATAGTGCCCTTATCACTAGACACCAAATTTCAGGAGGTGAGCAAAGAGGGGTCACTCACCTATATCGGTTGTGAAACCCACAACTGGTTAGTAGACCTGATCGAGTATGTATCCGGATGGCTGCTGCAGGACTTCCACCAGTCTCCACACGTGGAAACGAAATCAGAAGTTTTGGGAAAGGAAGGTGTGCCACAGTCAGCGCTGCCAGAATTTTCCGCTTGTAAATAATGCAATTAGGCGATGTCCAAATCAAACCTTTCTTTTATTTCTCCAACGCGTTTTAACGCCTTCCTGGCGTCTTCATCAGGGATACCCTGATGAAGACGCCAGGAGGGCGTTGAAACGCGTTGGAGAAATAAAAGAAAGGTTTGATTTGGACATCGCCTAATTGCATTATTTACAAGCGGAAAATTCTGGCAGCGCGGACTGTGGCACACCTTCCTTTCCCAAAACTTCTCATGTATGAATTGTCACATGGATATGAAGCATAAGTCGCAGTGGGAAGCTCACTGTGCTACAATACGGCCTAGCGGGCCGGGCCAACCACCGTCTGCTCCATCAAGTGCATCCGTGGCCTCTTCATTCTCTGTGACTGTGGGGACAGCAGTTACACATGCTTTTGGATGAAGACCTTCCACCTCTTTACCCACAACAGCCAGTGTGATTGGCAGGACGTCAGTTCTTTTGGAAGTGGAAACACCTGCTGGTGTTGAGCGCTCTCGGACATCGAGAGCACCACCTTTGGATGAAGGCAACATAATATCTCCGCCTGCACCTTCCTCACAGACCAGCAGTTTGCCAGGGACACCCTACTCAACCCCATCTTAGCACAGCAGCCAGCCCTCAGTCCCTCAGATGTGGACAATTAAAATACATTCCTCCTAGCCATGAAAAAGCTAAGAGGTTGAATTTCACAATCTGCAAGCTGTTGGCTACAGAAATTCTGCCTTTCCACCTGGAGGACACAGAGGATTTTTGAGACCTTATGTTCATCGCAGTGCCCCAGTACAGGTGCCCAGTCACCACTACTTCTCAAAGAAAGCTGTGCCTGCGCTACACCAGAATGTCGCACACAACATAACCACTTCCTTGAAAAACTTTGTCTGTGACAGGGTGCATTTCACCACAGACACTTGGACAAGTAAGCATGGACAGGGGTGTTACATATCGGTGACTGGACACTGGGTAACTATGGTGACAGCAGGAGAAGGGGCTGCTGTCCAAGTCTTGCTGTCCCCACGAATTGTGCGTCAATCCTCTGTATGTAAAAGTTCCTCCACTGCTTCTGCCTCCTCAACCTCATCTCGGTCCTCCACCATCACCCAAAGCCTGTCTGGTAATGCCACCCACGTTCTATCTGCCCAGAAGGAATCCTGCATGCCTCCTTACTATGCTGGCAGCAGGGCTCAACGGCATCAGGCGGTGTTTATGTTGAAATGTCTGGGAAATGTGAGTCACACAGCTGAGGAGTTGTGGTCAGCTGTGGAGACCGATTTTCATCAATGGTTGTCTCCACTGAACCTGCAGCCGGGAAGGCCGTGTGCGACAATCCTGCAATGCTGGGTGCGGCCCTTTGCCGAGGCAATGTCACACACGTGCCTTGTATCGCTCACGTCTTGAACCTGGTTGTCCAGCAATTTTTAGCCCACTATCCCGGCCTAGATGGGCATCTATAGAGGGCACGGTCAATGTGTGCTCTCTTCTGCCATTCGCATCCCGCAGCTCAACGACTTGCATCTCTACAGAAGTCTTTCGGCCAGCCAGTTCACCGGCTGAAACGCAATGTGCCGGCACGATGGAATTCAACTCTGCACATGTTTCAGCGACTGTGGCAGCACCGACGCGCTCTGGTGCAATACGTTATGACGTATAGCCTGGGACAACGAGATCCAGAGGTGGGAAAATCATGCTGCTGGAGTGGTCTCAGATAAAGGACCTATGCACCCTTCTGCACAGTTTTGAAATGATGACAAAGTTGTTTAGTGCTGACGATTCCATTATCAGCATGACTATTCCGGTCATTTACATGCGGGAGCACACTTTAAACAGTATTTGGAGTCAGGTGGTTGGACAAGAGGAGGGGGAGGAAGTACAGGAAGAGTCGTATGCGGAAGGGACAACAAGATCTCCAAGGTCCAGACAGTCTGAAAGAGAAACGAATAGGAGTTTTGCGTGCACCGCCTCACAAGGAATGATCAGGTCCAGGGTATTATCCAAGTATCCTTTATTACACCTCGACGCGTTTCGTGAGAACCCTCACTTCTTCAGGAGATACAGGAATTACATGCATGTGTGGGAACCTCCTATATATACTAACATTAAAAAAACTCATTGTAGTGACGTCATCAGCGTCCTAACAGCGTTAAAAAAATGTAAAAAACCTTCACAACTTTATCAATATCTGACAATATAAAATCATTAAAAATGTCTGTTCAGTCAAATGAACTCAAGGATCATACATTTATATGCTTATACATCAAATACTCTTCACAGATCAACTTCAATAAATGGGTTAAAAACATATCATTCATGGTTTATTTACTCATATCACTCCTGAAGAAGTGAGGGTTCTCATGAAACTCGTCGAAGTGTAATAAAGGATACTTGGATAATACCCTGGACCTGATCGTTCCTTGTGGGGCAGCGCACGCAAAACTCCTATTCGTTTCTCTTTCATATCATTCAACCAGGAGGTGCAGCAGTCGTTACACGCAATTAAGTGTGTGACTTGGCACAACCAGCAAAGGTGAGCCCAACACACACTTATAGAACCTTTTTTCCACACAGATAAGACCCTATTTGCGCTATTTCTTCACCCTTTTTTAGTGTACATTAGATGAAGGTCCAGACGTTGGCAGCACCAATGCAGCAGGCATTGGAGGGTGGGGGAGAGGGTTAACGAGGGCGCATGGTAGCAGCCAAACTGTTGAGGAAGGTGCAGGAGCCGAGAAACAAATGGAGGACGAACTGTCGATGGGCATGGAAGACTCATCAGATGAGGGAGACCTTGATCACATTTCTGTTGTGCGAGGTTGGGGGGAGAGGGCAGAGGAAGGATGCATGATTCTTACCTCGCAAACACCAACAGAACAAACACTTGGGCCTCCTGGATGCGCAAGACACATGAGTGCCTTCTTGCTGCACTACCGGCAACATGACCCTCGGATTGTCAGAATAATTCGAAGTAATGACGACTACTGGGTTGCCACACTCTTAGATCCCTGGTACAAGAGTAAATTTGGCGAAATAATTCCTACCATAGAAAGGTATTCACACATGCAGGAGTATCAGCAGAAGCTGTTACAGAATCTTAGATCTGCTTTTCCACAAAACACCAGTGGTGCACATAGTGAATCTCACAGCTCTAACTTGCCAACCGTAGGACTGTCGAGTCATCACTCAAACCATAACAGTACACCATATCTGGTGGTAACAGCAATTTTGTGAAATTGTTTCACCAATTTTTTAGACCATCCTTTGCAAGGCCAGAGGAAACAAGAAGTCTGACACATAGTCAACACCTAGAGAGGTTGGTACAGGAGTATCTCCAAGTTAACATCGATGCCATGACTGTGGAACTGGACCATTGCTCATTTTGGGCTTCCAATCTGGAAAAATGGCCTGAGCTTGTGACTCACACCTTGGAGATATTGTCGTGCCCCACAGCCAGCGTTCTCTCTGAACGTGTCTTTAGCACTGCTGATGGTGTGCTGACAAATAAGCGCACGCGGCTGTGTCCAGTGACAATGTAGACAGACTAACATTCATTAAGGTGAACAAATCATGGATCTGCAAGGACTTTTCTACCCCTGTGTCATCCTGAGTTGGGTCATCCTTTGCGATCTCAAAAAAGGCCCAGGATAGGCAAGGCTTAGAGCCCATGCAACCTGAAGAAGAGCCACCACAACTTCTGCTCAGAGGCAGAGGATACAGTAGTTGACGTGTTCCAGTTCTCCGTCTCTGTCTAGGAAGGCGCAACCTTACCTCATCATTACTAGTATCCATCTCCACCTCCTCTGCTGTGTCTCATTGACTGGCTGACTGTGGGTTGACAGTAAGTGGGATCTCCAAACTCATCCTCACCCTGTGTGCTCTCACACCTGTTGTCCTCAGAGCCAATCACTTCCTGCCCTGACCAAAAAGTGAAGTTGTCGTACCAATCAGGTATCTCAGTCTCATCAGCATCTTCCTCATTGTCTCCCCCAACAGGACTTACAGTTTGGGAATGAGGGTCTAAATTATGCTTGCTCAGAACCTTCTTCATCTGGGCCTAGATCCAACTCAGAAAGCTTCTGGTATCAGTGCAGATCATTTCCTCGTCTGGACTCACAGAAGTTTTGGAGCAGACCTCTGATTCCAGGCTATAGTATGAGTAAACAGCTCTGCATACTCAACCATGTGTCCTATCCCATACTCAGACGGGCGGCTGGAGACTTGGGAGCTGTGAGGAAGCAAGTGCGATTAGGGTGACACCTCTGAGGACTGGTGTATTTGTGATGTTCAAGTTGAGGTGAAGGAGAGCCCACTTGATGAAGCGCTTGCTCTCCATTCAAGCACCTGTTCTTTTTGTGCCTCATGTACAATTGGTAGCGATCGTCGTGCGACTCGTGTCCGTACAAAAGGGATCATATCAGATTGTCCACGGCATGAAGTAGACATCTTACTTTGGCTGGAAGATGGTCTTTCTCCTGTAATGTTACTGTTACTTTACCACCTACCCCACGGACACAAACTTGTTTTCCCTTTCAAACACGCCTATTCCCCTTTCCACCAGCAGCAGGCCTTTTGCCACTCATTATGGAGTTTAACTAATTGGCAACTCTGAAGTTGTTGGCACAAAAAATTATCGGTGGAAACCAAGCAGAGCTGAGTGCAAAGCTGCTACTAGGCCCAAAGGATTGCCTGGTTAGATGCAGTAAAGAATTGTTATTAGATACACAGACAGTGTAGTTTGCTTCACAGCTGGGCTACTCAAACACTAACAGACACTGTTACTAGCCCAAAAGGATTGCCTGGGTTAGATGCAGTAAAGAATTGTTATTAGATACACAGACGGTGTAGTTTGCTTCACAGCTGGCTACTCCGCTGACTACCAGACACTGCTACTAGCCCAAAAGGATTGCCTGGGTTAGATGCAGTTAAAAATTGTAATTAGATACACAGGCGGTGTAGCTTCCTTCACAGCTGGGCTACTCCGCTGACTTCCAGACACTGCTACTAGGCCCAAAGTTTGCCTGGGTTAGATGCAGTTAAAAATTGTAATTAGATACACAGGTGGTGTAGCTTGCTTCACAGCTGGGTTTCTCCGCTGACTTCCAGACACTGATACTAGCAAAAAAGGATTATGTGTGTTATATGTAGTTGAAAATTGTAATTAGATCTACAGGCGGTGTAGCTTGCTTCACAACTGGGCTACTCCGCTGACTACCAGACACTGTACTAGCAAAGGATTGCCTGGGTTAGATGCAGTAAACATTGTTATTAGTACACAGCTTGCTTCACAGTGGGCTACACCACTGATACAACAATGCTACTAACCAAAGATGCCTGGGCTATATGCAGTAAAAAATTGTTATTAGATAGACAGGCGGTGTAGCTTGCTATACAGGTGGGCTACACTGTTGACTACCAGACACTGCTACTAGCCCAAAAGGATTGCCTTGACTAGATGCAGTAAACAATTGGCTACTGAAGACAGGTGGTGTAGCTTTCTTCACAGCAGTGCTACATTACTAGCCCAAAAGGATTGGTTTAGCTAAAATTTGGCCAGATGCTGTGAAAAACACTTGCACAGCACTGGCACAGACCTGCCTGGCAAAAAAGTGCTATGAACTGCTCTAACCTAGCCCTCAAAAGGCTGATATTATACTAGTCCCCATTTCTCTGAACTAGCCCTCAAAAGGACTGATATTACAACTTGTCCCTACTTCTATGAACTAGCCCTCAAAAGGGCTGATATTACAACTAGTCCCTACTCCCTAAACCTATCTCTCCATTTAGCTTTAAATTGCTCGCTATCTGGCTGACTAAATAACACTTTATAGTGCCCACAGCAGCAGTAGCGGTGCCGTGTGACACAGAGCTGAAGCAGTGAGGAAATGGTGGCGATTGGGAAAATGTCTGGGTCTTATAGGGCAAGGACATGTGACATACACAGCCAATGGCACATGCCCTTGCCTATGGGCAAAAAATCACTTTGCTGTGTGTGTGTCATTGGCTGACAGTCTGCACCGCCCCACTGTATATGCGAAAAGAAAAAAAAAAACGGAGATCACCATTACTTCAGCACAGATCTATCCCCCCCCACTATACACTAAAACTGTATACTAACATTGAATAACAGTATTATTGTGAAAATCAAGTTGCGCTTTGGTGAATGAATCATTATCAAACATAACCTCGAACTACCCAATTTGAGGCAAATTGTTCGCATTCGTCGAATGACTCGAACACCGCCCAAACAGGTTGAATTTGAAATTGGCGAACATTTTGAATTGAACACCGCTCATCTCTAGTTATGTATAGCAATCCTTAAAGGTAATATTGAACCTTTAAAGAATCTTCATACATGAGTTTAGATTTACAGCCAAACCAGAACGTCACAATGCAGACATATAAATTATAAATAGCTATTTTTTTCCCTTTTATCAGTTCAAAGCAGGAGGACAGGTTGGCCAGGTGAAAGGTCTTTAACAATAGCTTTATGGGTAAAAAAAGATATTTATAAGCTACACAATATATGCCATATGTTACACTGTTGATGGGCAAAATCTCTCAAAAATGTCTGCAAATAGATATTCTGTGTATATATGGTAAGTCAGGCTCTTTAACCCCTTCACCACCAGCCTGTTTTGACCTTCATGACCTGGCCATTTTTTGCAATTTTGACCAGTGTCACTTTATAAGGTTATAACTCTGGAACGCTTCAACGGATCCCAGTGATTCTGAGACTGTTTCCTCGTGACATATCGGACTTCATGTTTGTATTTAAATTAGGTTGATAATTTCCAAGTTTCTTTTTGAAAAAAAAACCTAACTTTGGCAAACATTTAAAAAATGTTGTAACTTTCAAATTTTTCATTTTTACGCTGTTAAGCCGGAGAGTTAAATCACACAAAATAGTTAATAGATAACATTTCTCGCTTGTGTATTTACATCATCACAATTTTGGAAACAAATTTTTTCTTTGTTAGGAAGTTAGCAGGTTCAAAATTCATCAGCAATTTCTAATTTTTCCAACAAAATTTACAAAGCCACTTTTTTTAGGGACCACATCACATTTGAAGTGACTTTGAGGGGCCTATATGACAGAAAACACCCAAAGGTGACATAATTCCATGATTCCAAAATTCCAGCTCTATCTACGTACTCAAAACCACATTCAAGTAGATTATTAACCAGCGGTGCTTCATAAGAACTAAAGAAACTTGGAAGGAAAAAATGAACATTTCACTTTTTCCAACAAAAATGTTAAATTTAGCATCAATTATTGCATTTTCACAAGGGTAACAGGAGAAAATGGACCCTAAAATTTGTTGATCTTCTTCTCCTGGAACACGCTGATACCCATATGTGTTCGATAATTACTGTTTGCTTGCACGGTACGGCTAGGAAGGGATGGAGCGGCCCTTGACTTTTTGAATGGAAAATTAGCTGGAATCACTAGCTGACACCATGTCGTATTTGCAGAGCCCCTGATGTGCCTAAGCAGTGGAAACACCCCACAAGTGATCTCATTTTGAAACTAGACCTCCCAAGGAAATTATCTAGATGTGCTGTGAGCACTTTGAACCCCCAGGTGTTTCACACAATTTTATAACTTTGTGCCGTGAAAATGAAAAAATACTTTTCTACCACAAAAATGTTCTTTTAGCCTCAATTGTTTTTCATTTTACAAGGGAAAAAGGATTAAAATGGATCCTAAAATTTATTGCGCAATTTCTTCTGAGTACACTGATACCTCATCTGTGGTGGAAAACCAGTGTTTGGGTGCACGGCAAGATTGAGAATGGAAGGAGCAACATTTGACGTTTCAAGCAGAAAATTAGCTGCAATTGTTAAGCGGACACCATGTTGTGTTTGGTGAGCCTCTTTGTGCCTAAACAGAGCTCTCCCACAAGTGATCCCATTTTGGAAATTAGACCTCCCCCCAAGGAACTTATCTAGACACATGGTGAGTAGGGATGAGCGAGTATGCTTGTCACTACTCGGTACTCGCACGAATATCTCGGTACTCGGGGTACTCAGCGAGTACCGAGTAATCTCGCAATACTCTTACTATGCACGGGGTCCACCTCCCTGCATGTTGGCGCTCTTTACAAAGCCAGCCCACATGCAGGGATTGGCTGACAGACACTGTAATGTCACAGCCATGTTGGTTGTGGCATTACAGTGATTGGCTGGCTGCACAGCGCCATCAGGTCTTTATAAGACCTGACCGTGCTGTGCTCGTCACTCTGCTCCACAGACAGTCAGTGTAGGGAGAGGTGCTGCTGATTGAGGGACAGATTTGTGGCCTTTCAGCTAGTGTAGGTGCAGGGCTGACAATCTAATTACCACAACAGTCTTTCTGAGGACTAATAGAGCTGTATACAGGCAGGCAGGGAGGCAGGGTATGTAGCAAACTTCGTTGTGCCAGTATACCAGCCTGCATCATATCTGGGGCTGGTGTACAGAATTTAAATCTCATCCATCCCAAAACAGTGCATTTAGGGATTAATTTAGCTCACTATAGGCAGGAGTAGGTTGTAACGTAAATTAGGATGCGCCAAAACACTCTGTATTCTCATCAGCGTTTGTATCTGACCAGTCCACCTGCAGGGCTTAAATCTCTAATCTCAGTGTCCAGCTAAAAAACAACTCTTGTCTGCATTCATTTAGCATCTTAGTGCGGCAGCAGTAGGTTGTAGCGTAAATTAGGATATGCCAAAACACTCAGTATTCTCGTCAGCGTTTGTGTCTAACCAGTCCACCTGCAGGGCTTTAATCTCTAATCTCAGTGTCCAGCTAAAAAACAACTTTTGTCTGCATTCATTTACCATTTATGTGCGCCAGGAGTGGGTTTTAGTGTAAATTAGGATACGCCAAAACACTCTGTATTCTCGTCAGCGTTTGTGTCTAACCAGTCCACCTGCTGTGCTTTAATCTCTAATCTCAGTGTCCAGCTAAAAAACAACTCTTGTCTGCATTCCTTTAGCTCTCTTTAGGCAGGAATGGGTTGTAGCGTAAATTAGGATACGCCAAAACACTCGGTATTCTTGTCAGCGTTTTTGTCTGACCAGTCCACCTGCAGGGCTTTAATCTCTAATCTCAGTGTCCAGCTAAAAACAACTCTTGTCTGCATTAATTTACCATTTGTATGCGCCAGGAGTGGGTTTTAGCAGAAATTAGGATACGCCAAAACACTCTGTATTCTCGTCAGCGTTTGTGTCTGACCAGTCCACCTGCTGTGCTTTAATCTCTAATCTCAGTGTCCAGCTAAAAAACAACTCTTGTCTGCATTCATTTAGCTCTCTTTAGGCAGGAATGGGTTGTAGCGTAAATTAGGATACGCCAAAACACTCGGTATTCTTGTCAGCGTTTTTGTCTGACCAGTCCACCTGCAGGGCTTTAATCTCTAATCTCAGTGTCCAGCTAAAAAACAACTCTTGTCTGCATTAATTTACCATTTGTATGCGCCAGGAGTGGGTTTTAGCGGAAATTAGGATACGCCAAAACACTCTGTATTCTTGTCAGCGTTTGTGTCTGGCCAGTCCACCTGCTGGGCTTTAATCTGTAATCTCAGTGTCCAGCTAAAAACCAACTCTTGTCTGCATTCATTTAGCTCTCTAAAGGCAGGAGTGGGTTTTAGCGTAAATTAGGATATGCCAAAACACTCGGTATTCTCGTCAGCGTTTGTGTCTGACCAGACCACCTGCTGGGCTTTAACCCCTTGCCAACACAGGACGTTGTACAACGTCCTGAGCTGGTAAGGGGGCTTTGATGTGAGCTCCGGCGCGGCGCTTACATCAAAGCTCCGACATCGGCTCCGATCAGCGCTGTTAACCCCTTGGATCCCACCGTCAATCGCTGACAGCGGTATCCAAGGCGGCCGCAGCGGGGAATGCGCTGTTCCCTGGCTGCTCCGGAGATCCCGCGATACTATCGCGGGATCTCCGGTGCTCACGTGACAGCCCAGGGTCCTGGCTAGACCCCGGATGCTGTCAGAGCGCAGTTACGTGTCTTGTCTGCATTCATTTACCATTTGTGTGCGCCAGGAGTGGGTTCTTATTCTGTCCCTGCAGACTCTGGATGAAGGATTGTGGAGTGTTATGTGGGAGTAATAAAGATGAAGTGGAGATGTGTTTATTTTTGTTCTAATAAAATTATTTTTTTCTGATTGTTGTGTATTACTATTTACTAGAAATTCCTAATGGCCGGGTCTAACATTGGCCCAACATTATGAATCTCGGACATAGTACTAGCTGCCAATACAAAGCTGGTATTAACTCCTTTATTACCCAGTTTGCTACTGGCACCAGGGCAACTGGAAGAGTCAGGGTATATCACCAGAAAATAGCACCTCTAATAAATGCGCTTATTTCTGGGGTGACTGTGGGTTTCAATTCACAGCGTGGGGGCCCAGAATGTTTTGGATATCTCCACGCTGAGAATTTCAGACCCCAGCTGCTAAGTTGTGCCTAGCTGGCAACCAAAAGTAAAGTGAAGCTCCTTGTCATTTTTTTATTTGTAGAAATAATTTTTTTCAAAAAATGACGTAAGGCTTCACCATATTTTTGGTTTCCAGCCAGGCACCACTTGGCAGCTATGGACTGCCACCCACCCCCAGCTACCTAGTTGTACCTGGCTGACAACCAATAATACAGCGAAGCCAACATAATTTTTTTTAATTTATAGAAATAGTTTGGAAAAAAAAAACAAGTGGAGCTTTGCTGTATTTTTGGTCATCATCGGGTACAACTAGGCAGCTGGGGGCTAGAAACCTCAACATGGGGGGCCCAAGCGTTCTGGGCCTATCCCCCATGCTGCAAATTGCAGCCCACAGCCGCTTCAGAAAATGGAACATTCAATGAAGCGCCATTTTCTGGTGCTGTACCCAGACTCTTCCAGTTGTCCTGGTGCCGGTGGAAAACTGGGTAATAAAGAGGTTAATGCCAGCTTTTTTATTGGCAGCTGGCACTAAGCCCAAAATTCATAATGAAAAAAAGAATATAATATGCTACTGCGCAAATTGTTTGAACACAATACAAGGAATACCAAACTGAATTTACATACCTATACCACAGGATTATCAACCCTTATTTTACAAAGGACATAAATCCCAAAAGGTTTTCAGATTTTTTAACTCAGTCAGATCCTTATTCTCAAATTTTCCACTACATACATGTGCACTTATATGTGGATTTCCCTTTTTCCACCATATGTATTTTTTATCTACTAAAGCAGTAAAGGGACCATCTATATATAGATTGATTTGAGATATTATGCTGTCATTTCCAAAAATACTCACTCTAAAGTTTACATGGATATGTATGTGTATTGCCTTAGATTACTCAAGTAAAAATAAGATCCTTTTTCTGATTTCTAAATGATTCCTGTGCAAGTGGAAACAACACAACCATAAGCAAAGAAAGATCAGCACAGTTTTTCCATGCCTTTTTAGATTACTTTTACCACAGCAAGGTTGTTTATAGCTGCACAATTAGAGCAGATTTGAACTTGGATGAGTCCCTTACCAACCCAGGTATTAATTGGTGGAAATACCATTCCTAGGATTCTCTGGTCTCAGGGATTTCTTAAGGGCCTGTCACACGTGTCAATGTCGCCGCGATATCGCTCATGCGTCACAAATTATTAATCGCCTGAGCGATGTGGAATTATCGCAGGTAAGATGTCACACGCGTCAATATGACCCAGCGATGCGGTGATGTCGCCATCTTGCGAGCGATTTTATTTAGTCGCTTGTACGATGTCAAAATAGAAAATACGTCGCTGAGTTTAGAGTCACAACGCACAAGGTCTACTGAGCGATGAGCGACAGGTTTTACATCTGGCAGTGAAACCTGCGATCGGCGATCAGCGACATATCGCTGGTTGCATCGCTTGGTCACACGCTTCAATGTCGCTCCTGCGTCACTTTTACGTCGCTTGAGCGACTGAAAATCCGTGACGTACGAGCGACATTGACAGCGATATCGACGCGTGTGACATCCCCTTTAGAGTTTTCCTCTCTCCGTTCCTCTCTTGCTGGAGGATATTAGACACTTTGAGGTTAGGCAGTGATTAGTATTATACCTGCAGGCTATGTGGAAGTCTATCCCACACTGTCTGTGGATGCAAGTGGTATAGGTATGTAAACTCAGTTTGCTATTCCTTGGTATTGTGTTCAAACAATTTGAGCAGGAGCATATTTTATTATTTTCTTCACATCCATAGTGCATCGGCTTTTAGGGAATGGTGCTGTTTGCTATCTTGCAGCATCCCCATCCCCACCTGCATCCAAGGGCAGCCTGCAGGTATAATACCAATCACTGCATAACCTCAAAGTGCCTAATATCCTCCAGCAAACGGAGGAGAGGAATGGAGAGAGAAAAACTCTAAGAAAACCCTGAGCCAAAGAATACTAGGCATTGTATTTCTGCCATTAATCCCAGGGCTGCGTAAGGAACCCCATCTGAGTCCAAATCTGCTCTAATTGTGCAGCCATAACAACCTTGCTGAGGTAAAAATAATCTAAAAATGCATGGAAAAAGGGTGTGCAGATCTATATTTGTTTATGGTTGTGTTGTTTTAATAGCACTTGCACAGGAATCTCTCCGGAATCATTAAAAGTATCTTATTTTTACTTGTGTAATCTAAGGCAATACACATACACTGAAAATGAAAGTTTTATGTGCAAAAGTCATCAACGGGTAAGGCTAGGGTCACATTATCGTTAAATGGGCTTGCGTTAAAAACTTAGATTTTGGCAGCATAAATGCGGTGCTACCACCAGGGTAGCGCCGTGTTAAAGCTGCCAATGTTACCCTAAGTAGAGGCGGCCCATAGCGCGGCTCCAACGCGCCATCTAATTGAAATCTCGCATTATTTCCTAACTCGAGAAGAGATGCTTTCAACAACGTCTTTTCTCATGTTAAGAAATAACCAAGATTTCAATCAGATCGCTGCGTTGGAGCCGCGCTATGGGCTGCGTTTCCTTAGGGTAACATTGGGTGTGTTAACGCGGTGCTACTCTGACGGTAGCACAGCGTTTATGCTGCCAAAACCTATGTTTTAAGTCCCCGTTACCAGTTATGTGACCCTAGCCTGAGTGCACCTTTTCTTCCAATTTTTGCTCCATGATGTTGTTCCTAGGTTAGAACCCCATGAATTAATATGCACAATTATTAAAAGCCATTTGTGTTGAGTGTGCTGGCAAGCAAAGTTAAGCTATGTAGGTGTGGTGCCCGTTTTTTCCACTACTTGGTCTCGTTAAATTGATTCTATAGATTGAGTCAAAACCAGGAGGCGCATTTGCATTAAGCACCTAGTGTGTGTTTGAACTTTCGAGATTCATAATGGCGAGTCAATGTTAGACCTGGCCATTATGAATCTCTAGTAAATAGTAAAAATACACCACACAGAGAAAAATCTTTTTATTAGAAAAAAAACACACAAAAACATTTAGACTCCATCTTTATTACTCTATACCATCTAACATAGTCCACAACTATAGTCCTACAATGCTCGATCACCTCTGCAGTTACACTGATGATCTGCCTTACAGTGTACCATCAGTGTGACTTCAGAGACTGTAGCAAGGGAACAAGCGTCCATTTGTTGTAGTCTCTGGGGTCATAGTGATGGTGCACTGTATGGCAATGATCTGCACATTGGACTGATTTTTTTATACTGTTGTGTGAACCTACACTTAAAAAGACAAAATCTCTTTTACTTTCAAGTTATAGATTATTTACCTTTTGGTGAAATCAATGTAGTTGTTCAATTATTAAATTAATCATATAAAATACAAATTGATTAATAATAGTGCACAAAGTGTGAAGAGTAAATAATCAGAATATGAAAAAGTAACTTAAAGGTATATTTGAAAATATGTCTTCATTTTTTAAAGAAGCAAAAAAAAAGAAACCAGGATATATGTTTAAGTTTTACGAGTATCTTGGAACTATAAACTATAAGAGGATGTACAATTTCCGCTAAATAGATTTAAGAAATATGAAACATCTGTTACCTTCTAACTTGAGGATAAGAAAAATAGCACAAAATGTTCTACTAAAGAAATAACACAAATTACAAATCTAATAAATGCTACTTCTCCATCGATGACGTGCTAAGTACAGTCTCTGGTTCACTATAAGCTATCATGACTTGCTTTAACTTGTTCCACAAAGCATAACAGACAATTATGTAACCTTTGTGATTAGAAAAGTTTACAGTTCTTCAGTTTAGCCAATTTAATCTTCTATTTCAACTGGCCTTGAAAAACTGTTACGTATAAAGTGAAACAGATACTTAGGAAATGAGAATACAGTTATTGTACTGTCATAGATTGTGTTATTGTCTTGAATTCTTGACCTATCACATTTGGTTGACATAATTAATAATAACGTTAGCTAAGCCGGCATAATTGTAACTATATTACTATAAAGCCTTTTACATACAGTACAGATCAAAAGTTTGGACACACCTTCTCATTAAAAGATTTTTCTGTATTTTCACTGACTATGAAAATTGTAGATTCACACTGAAGGCATCAAAACTATGAATTATCACATGTGGAATTATATACTTAACAAAAAGTGTGAAAAACTGAAAAATGTCTTATATTAAGTTCTTCAAAGTAGCCATCTTTTGCTTTGATTGCTGGTTTGCACACTCTTGGCATTCTCTTGATGAGATTCAAAGGCAGCAATGCACCCCCATACCATCACAGCTCCTCCTCCATGCTTCACGGTGGGAACCTGGCATGTAGAGTCCATCTGTTCACCTTTTCAGCGTCGCACAAACACACGGTGGTTGGAAACAAAGATCTCAAATTTGAACTCATCAGACCAAAGCACAGATTTCCACTGGTGTAATGTCCATTCCTTGTTTTCTTAAGCCCAAACAAGTCTCCTCTCTTGTTACCTGTCTTAGCAGTGTTTCCTAGCAGCTATTTTACATGAAGACTGCTGCATAAAGTCTCCTCTTAACATTGTTGTAGAGATGTTCTGCTGCTAGGACTCTTGTGGCATTGACCTGTCTCTAATCTAGCTGCTGTTAACTAAGATGAGCCACCACCCGTGTTCGAATTCGATTCGCCGATCGACGGGTGTTCGACGAAGTCGTCAAATGCTCGACGAACACCGTCGAACACCCCGAAAACGAACAAACCGGCTTGTGGCTTTTCCTTCCACAATGTATATACATACATTGTGGAAGTGAAAAAAGTGAAGAAAGTGTTAAAAATAAAAAAATAATCAATGCTCACCTGTCCGCGGTCCACGAGCCTCCGCAAGTCCTGTGCTTCTAGGACCTGTGTGCGTCATGTTCTCGCGAGAACTCTGGTCACGTGACCGGAGTTGCCGCGAGAACATGACGTCACCACAGGTCCTATAAGCACAGACCTTGCGAAAGCTTAAATAGATTTTTATGTTTCGGACACTTCTTTTACTTAAAGAAAGTGTCCGAAACATAAAATATATATTTAAGCTTTCCGGCAAGGTCCTATTGCTAATAGGACCTGTGTGAGTCATGTTCCGCGGAACTCCGTCATGTGACCGGATTCCCCAGAACAGACGTCACCACAGTCCTAAAGCACAGACCTTGCCGGAGGCTTTGTGGACGCGGAAGTGACATGAATATTTTTTTTTTTTACACTTTCTTCTTTTAGGGAAGTTTATTTTGGCTGAAAATGCGCAGTTGCGTTTTCTGACCGCATCTGCCGCATTTTCGAACCAAAATTCCTGTTCGAAATTCGCCGTTATGCCTTAGAGTTGGTTCGAATTTACGCAGAAGGTGACTCACAATAGCCTCTTAAACAATAATTTTAAGAGTGTTGGCTAGAACTGTGTCGAATGACCTGGTCTCAATCTGCTACTGTTAACCTGTGATTTCTGAGGCTGGTGACTCAGATGAACTTATCCTCCGCAGCAGAGGTGACTCTTGGTCTTCCTTCCTGGGCGGTCCTCATGTGAGCCAGTTTCTTTGAGCACTTGATGGTTTTTGCAACTGCACTTGGGGACACTTTCAAAGTTTTCCCATTTTTTTCGGACTGACTGACCTTCATTTCTTAAAGTAATGATGGCCACTCATTTTTCTTTACTTAGCTGCTTTTTTCTTGCCATAATACAAATTCTAACAGTCCATTCAGTAGGACTATCAGCTGTGTATCCACCAGACTTATGCACAACACAACTGATTAAATCTCACTTATTAAACCTGACAGGGCACACCTGTGAAGTGAAAACCATTTCTGGTGACTACCTCTTGAAGCTCATCAAGAGAATAGCCAAGAGTGTGCAAAGCAGCAATCAAAGCAAAAGGTGGCTACTTTGAAGAACCTAGAAAATAAGACATATTTTCAGTTGTTTCACACTTTTTGTTAATATATAATTCCACATGTGTTAATTCATAGTTTTGATGCCTTCAGTGTGAATCTACAATTTTGATAGTCATAAAAATACAGAAAAATCTTTGAATGAGAAGGTGTGTCCAAACTTTTGGTCTGTACTGTATATCATATACATTGCTGATATTGCCATAAGTTAACATGTACTTGAAGTTTCAGACTTGTTTTCAAGATAAGCTATGTGAATGCATACTGGGAACAATGCTTTCTGTCCGCTGTATTACTTGTATACAACATTTTACGCTCGATTTTTCTCTTCTGCATCTCTAATTTCAGTTGTCACTGATCTAGTGGGTAAATACTAACTAATAGTATTATATGGAAACATTCCTGAACTGCTACTGTATCTCTGATCAAAATACCATCAAAAGCAGAATAAGCAAGGGGGCATAATAAAGGAATTCTGGGCAGTGTTAAAGTCATTTCAGCACTGGGGCGTGTGATATACCAACTAGTTATATCGTGAGAGACAGGGGTGTATCGCACAGACAGAGGTCTGCTGTGATCTAAATCTAGGACAGTTTGCTCGGTCTTGTTTTCCCACAAACCTGTATATTTGAAGGGCTGGATTTAGCAATCGTCAGATGTGTGGGAGGGGCTGACTATCCACATACCCCTCCACCTTCAAAGGTGTAGTCAAGGCTGATATAATGTGACTTCTCGCTGGTAATAGGATGTGATGTCAGCCCAGTCCTAGAGGCCGCAAACCTGCTGCTGCTGAAGCACATGGGAAGACAGCAGTTCTGGAACACAATGTAGCTCCTGGAACCGTGGACCGGGCGGGAGTACCTCTGTGTGAGGTAAATAAACTGTATATTGTATGGTATGTTCCTCTAAAGCCAAAGAAAGGCTCATGTTTATGTTCTGGAGTGCTGTTTATAAAGCATAATAAACCAACAGTATACTGTTCTGATCATACTCCGCTGCTGTGTATTGGTTTGTGCTGCCAAGAGAGTATACCCCTATTAGTTCCAGAAAGCCTTACATGTGATAAAAAACACATTCACTAAGAAGGAGCATCAAGCTGCATTCTTGTGTGGCTCTTTACCTCTCCATCTATCTTTCTGAGTATTCCTCCTTCTCGCTTTACTCTCCTAATAACTATATTCAGAATTACAGGTGATGAAATTTTTAAAATTGAAATTTTCCAGGTTCGTCAATTTTCCCCCAAAGTTTGTTTCACTTTGAAACTTATGTCTTGCAAAGCCTTAAATTTCCTAGAACTGCATTTTAACTGTTTCAAGTGCTTTAATCCAAACACAGCCTTAGTTGTCAGTTATCTCAACATATTTAAAGGGTTTATCCAGCTATTTTTTTTAACCATTGGGTCTCATAGGTTCATGTAGATAGAAAGCAACTACCTACCAGATCTCCTGTGAGCCTGTGCCTCATGGTGCAGAGCTGTTATATTACCACTTCTGCCATGATTTTCCTATTTCCTGTGATGTCACGTCAACAGAGTAGGATCTTATCCTCTATCCTGTTGACGTGAAACACAACCGACATCATCCTGATTGGCAGCCGGCTTCCTGCTGCCTACTCCTTTCAGGCACACTAAGTTAGTGGCGAGATATAGTGTGTTGTCATTACTGACTGTGAGGAGAGTTTTCCTCAGCTGTAAAAGGGCTGAGGAAAAAAATCACAGCATGCTGATCATGCCTTGGATCACGTGCACCCATACAAGTCTATGGGTACATGTGAAACATTGGCTGCAATCTGATGTCATCCAAGTGCAGTATGATATACACAAAGACAGACAATGGAGAATATGGAGAGATTAATCTCTTCATGTTCTCCATACCCATGATCCAATTTGTGCATGTGAGCAAATCATATTACAGAAAATTACAATCTGCTCAGCAGAGATGAAGCTGCATGTTGCATTGAATGCTATATGCTCATGCAATCCTGGCCTACGAGAAAAAGAGGCAGCATTCGAACAAACTGTGCAAAATGTGGACTTATTTTATTTGCCGTGAGGCAATTTTCTGTTCCATTATAAAACGTTTTGATGCTTCACTTTTGGTTATTTTAGATATATATAACGTATTTTTCGCTTTATAAGACGCACGTGATTATAAGACGCACCTCCAAATTTGGTAAAGGAAAAGAGAAAAAAATAATTTTTAATGTTAAATGGGGTCTGTCTTATAATGTCAGTGTCCGTCTTACAAATCATATGGGGTATATGTCTCTTATAGCCCCCTCTTCCTGGTACATGGTCCTCATCCTGGGATATAGCTCCCCCATCCTAGATATGGCCCCCTTATTCTGGTTATGGCTGGCACACGTCACCCAGGGCTGGCATACGTCCCCCAGGGCTGGCACATGCCCCCCAGGGCTCTCACACATCCACTAGGGATGGTACATGCCCCCAAGGCTGGCACATTCCCCCAGGGCTCTCAAACATCCCCCAGGGCTGGCACATGCCCCCCAGGGCTGGTACACGTCCCTCAGGGCTGGCACATGCCCCCAGGGCTGGCACCTGCCCCCCAGGGATGGCACCTCCGCCCAAGAGCTGGCACATGCCCCCCAGGGCTGGCACCTCCGCCCCAGAGCTGGCACCTCTGCCCCAGAGCTGGCACTTGTCCCCCAGGGCTGGCACATGCCCCCCAGGGCAGGCACACTTCCCCCTGGGCAGGCACATGGCCTCCAGGGCTGGCACTTGTCCCCCAGGGCTGGCACTTGTCCCCCAAGGATGGCACTTGTCCCCCAGGGATGGCACATGGCCCCCCTTGCTGCTGGGCAGAAAATAACAAACATTTTATACTTACCTCTCCAGCGCTTGCCTCAGTCTTCAGTGGCTTTCTCCCTGACTGCAGAAATCTCCCTCCGAGGTCCCAGTGAAGCCGGTCATGTGATCGGGTGCACACTGATGACATCACCGCACTGCAGTCATCAGTGAGCACCCGATCACATGACCGGCTTCACTGGGACCTCGGAGGGAGATTTCTGCAGTCAGGGAAAAAGGCACTGAAGACTGAGGCAAGCGCTGGAGAGGTAAGTATAAAATGTTTGTTATTTTCTGAACAGCAGCATGGGGGGACTGCAGGAACATTTAATATGCCCTGCTCCCCTGTCCATACCTCGGTGCTAGCTTCAGCACCAAGGTGATGGACAGCGGCAGTGCAGTGCATATTAAATGAGTTAATGAGCGGGGGTCACGTGACCTGCCGCTGCCTCCTACAGCCCGCAGCCAGCCCGCCCCAGCCCCGGGACACACTCCAGAGCTGTCCCCACTCTCCCCTGCACCGAATGTTCATTTTTTAAGACGCACCCCCCACTTTCCCCCAAAATTTGGGGAACAAAAGTGCGTCTTAAAAAGCGAAAAATACGGTATATACATCTACATATACATATATATAATATATAATCCGAAAAAGCAGCACCAAATAGATATCAAGTGAACCTTTATTGCCCATTACGTGGCGACGTTTTGGACCGGAGGTCCTTTCTCAAGCCTTGAGAAAGGACCTCCGGTCGGAAACGTCGCCACGCCATTGGCAATAAAGGTTCACTTGATATCTATTTGGTGCTGCTTTTTCCTTTTCTGGATTGTTTACATGGACACTTGACCGGTGTTGAAAAAGCGCTGCACAAGTCTGGTAATATCTGGTGCTGTTCTGTTTTTTTCATATATATATATATATATATATATATATATATAAAAGTGAGTGTATGTGTGTATGTATCAAGCCACGCCCACTCCACATAGCAACACCCACTACACATGGCCACACCCACTAAACATAGGTCTGCCCCTTCAGGTAGCCCCACCCTTTTATTGCGATGTCACATTAGAATATAGAATGTTAGCTTATAAAATTCCATGTCGCTGCCTGATCATTAAATCATAGGGATCATAGTGTCCTACAGACACTAATGCCCAATAAGAAAATGAATGAGAGAAAAAAGCTGAGCAAGAATGAATGTGACTGGACGATGACTGGACAATAGTCATCACACGCTAAGAGAAAAGCTGAATAAGACTTACAGAAATGTAAGAAAGGGAGGCAAAATTTGCAGAGATGAGAACAATAACTGCTTCCTCAAGGGCCACTGAAATGGCCACACCCTCAGGACTATTGGAGGGATGGAGCTATGAAGTGGCAGGGCTACACATAGGGATTGCGCTATGAAGGGGGCGAGGCAATGAGAAGGGGTTTGGCTATGAAGGGGTTGGGCTATTGGGAGGAGCAGAGCTATAATACATACACACATACATAAATTACGATATATGAGCGATATTACCATATGTGAGCATTATGACCATAAACACTACCGTTCAAAAGTTTGGGTTCATTTAGAAATCTCCTTATTTTTGAAAGAAAAGCACATTTTTTTTCAATGAAGCTAACATTAAATGAATCAGAAATACACTCTATACATTGTGAATGTGGTAAATGACTATTCTAGCTGCAAACATCTGTTTTTTAATGCAATATCCACAGTACATATGTGTAAAGAGGTCCATTTCCAACACCTACCACTCCAGTGTTTTATTGGTACATTGTGTTTTCTAGCTGTGTAAGAAGGCTAATGGATGTTTAGAAAACCCTAGAAAATCCTTGCACAAGTATGTTAGCACAGCTGAAAATGGTTTGGCTGATTAGAGAAGCTATAACATTGAACTACAGTGGTTGAGAATCTGGAGCATTACATTTTTTGTTCAATGAAACTTTCAAAGTTAGCAGAAAAAGAGAACTTTCATGTGAAACTCAAAACTCAACAGTCTATTATTGTTCTTAGAAATATAGGCTGTTCTATGCGAGAAATTGTCAAGAAACTGAAGATTTCCTACAACGGTGTGTGCTACTCCCTTCACAGCACATGGGTATGCTGTTTGGCCTCAAAGTAATTGTGTCCCAAGCGTGTTCAATAAAATTAAAAAAAGCATACAGTATCTAATTCAGAGCTGATGCCACTCATCTGCTCCAATCTGTATGGCTAGGAATCGATAACAATGCTTCTGTCACAAAAGCCCAAGAGAGTGCAACCTTTCAGCTTCTGAAAGTAAAACAAAAGGCTACATGAGCAGCCTCTGAAAAATTCCAGTGCTCAAGTGACTTAAAAATTGTCATGAGGCCATTGGGTGACAGAGTACTCAGAGCAGAGGAGTCCAGAAGGCAAATACTTTTTTTTCATTCGGCAAAATGGCAGCATTCAAAAAGAGGTGTTCTAGACATTCCATTTAATACAGCTGCAAAATGTGACAACTTGTGCCATTACCACAAGTCAGATAGTTTTAAAAGTATTGTTAATAAGGATGCAGTTTTTTGTTGATATAACTGCAGTTTCAAAGATATTTACAAACCTCTGAAAGTTTTAATGAGGGGCACTGCAGCCGCAGATTAGGCTGATGCCCACTGACTGCTGGGCCCTCCTTCAGCTTTAGGAGTTTTCCCATAGGGTGACGCTGGGGTGGATGAAGCCTCCTGCTGTAGTGGGTCCAGCCACTAGATATAAAATCCCTGCCCAACAGATTGTCACCTCTCTTTCAAGTACCTGGACATGTTTCCCGCCCTTCCTCCCTGTTTTTTGGTGTTTTCAAGTCGCAGCCACGGAAGGTGTTAAAAAGTTGGTGGTGAGAAACCGGATTGTCGGAAAGCGGATAATCTTCCTTTTCTTTTCAAAATTCTTTTTATTATTTTTTGCAAAAGAAAAACATCAATACAATGTGAACAATGTATGAACAGTGTGGACAATGCGAACAGAGCTTAGGTTCCAGGAGGTATACAATACAAAAAGAATAATATGGTGTTCTTATCAATATCTTGTGTTTTGACCAGCCTGGCGCTTAATATAGAATCCATTGCGGCAATATATGTTAGAATAGATATTAGAGAGGTATAGTTCTTCAGCCATAGAAGCCGGAAAGCGCTCAAGCAGGGTGCTCCGTAGATTTGCCAGAGATAGTAATCTGTTTTCTCCGTGGTAGCTCCATTCACACTAATCTATTAAGTCTAACATTAGTATATACTAGCTGTGAGCCCGATGCGATTGCATCAGGATTCTAGAATCTGTGTATAGGGCATTGCTCGGGCTGCTGCAACGACTCGCAACGCCCCCTTCGCGGGCATTGCGAGTGAGTCGCGTGGGCGGGCAGCGCCCACGAACAAAGCCACGGAGGTAGCGGCGTGTGCGAGGGAAGTCGCTACGGCAATTATATAATAGATTATCAGTATCCAATATATAATTTCCCTAACACACTTCCGTAAGTTTCGGCGCTGTTTCCGTCGTTGTGGGCGCGACTCACTAATTTATACATAATCACATACATAATACTGATAATTCCTATATAATCACATATATATATATAGATGACGGCCCGATTCTAAAGAATCGGGTAGTCTAGAATCCATATATAGTATATTTACTAATAGTTAGGGGAGTGGGGTGAAATGAATTGTGTGTATACAGGTGGCTCAGTGGTAGCAGTGAGTGCGGTGGCTCAGTGGTTAGCAGTGAGTGCGGTGGCTCAGTGGTTAGCAGTGAGTGAGGTGGCTCAGTAGTTAGCAGTGAGTGCGGTGGCTCAGTAGTTAGCAGTGAGTGCGGTGGCTCAGTGGTTAGCAGTGAGTGCGGTGGCTCAGTGTTAGCAGTGAGTGCGGTGGCTCAGTGGTTAGCAGTGAGTGTGGTGGCTCAGTGGTTAGCAGTGAGTGCGGTGGCTCAGTGGTTAGCAGTGAGTGCGGTGGCTCAGTGGTTAGCAGTGAGTGCGGTGGCTCAGTGGTTAGCAGTGAGTGCGGTGGCTCAGTGGTTAGCAGTGAGTGCGGTGGCTCAGTGGTTAGCAGTGAGTGCGGTGGCTCAGTGGTTAGCAGTGAGTGCGGTGGCTCAGTGGTTAGCAGTGAGTGCGGTGAGATTGGTCAGCACAGTGGCGTGGGCAGAGTGGTCAGCGCAGCGGCGTGGGCAGAGTGCTGAGCGCAGCGCTGTGGGCAGAGTGGTCAGCACACACATACATACATACACACACACACACACACAGACACTTCGCTATAGTTAGCACCGACCCTGCGTCTTCCCTGCCGGCTGGATCCTGAGTTGACATGTCGGCGCCCGCGAACGACTGGATCCAATATGGCGTCTGGGAAGTTTGGCGAGACTTTTTGGACGCTATATTGGATCCAGTAGTTCGGGGGTGGCGACTGAGGATGTAGGCGGCTGATGCAGGGCCGGTGGTAAGTATAGCGGAGTGTGTGTGTGTGTATGTGTGCGGACAAAGTGAGTGAAGTGCGGAGAAAGTGAGGGAAGTGCGGACAAAGTGAGGGAAGTGCGGACAAAGTGACGGAAGTGACTACATACACACATATATACAGATACTGTACATTGCATATGGAGGGGTGAGGAGAGCGGAGGGGTGAGGAGGGGTGAGGAGAGCGGAGACTGGAGGGGTGAGGAGGGGTGAGGACAGGGGAGGCTGGAGGAAGAGCGGAAGCTGGAGGGGAGAGTGGAGGCTGGAGGGGAGAGCGGAGGCTGGAGGGGAGGGCAGAGGCTGGAGGGGAGGGTGGAGGCTGGAGGGGAGAGCAGAGGCTAGAGGGGAGAGCGGAGGCTGGAGGGGAGAGGCGTAGCTGGGGTGCTCCGGGCCCTAGGGCAAGGTCAGCACCCAGGACCCCAATGTGAGGACCGGGGGGGGTGCTGGGAGACAGATATGGGGCGGGGGGGGGGGGTGAGGGGGGGTGCAGACTCACCACGGCCGGTGTGCGTCTGGTGTAGGAGGAGAGGAGGGGCGGGCAGAGGTGCGGGACATGAAGTTCCTCTGCTGGGACTTGTAGTCCCCCTCACCCTTCCCTCTGCTGGGACTTGTAGTCCCCATCACCCTTGCCTCTGCTGGGACTTGTAGTCCCCCTCACCCTTCCCTCTGCTGGGACTTGTAGTCGCCCCTCACCCTTCCCTCTGCTGGGACTTGTAGTCCTCCTGACCCTTCCCTCTGCTGGGACTTGTAGTCCACCTCACCCTTCCCTCTGCTGGGACTTGTAGTCCTCGTCACCCTTCCCTCTGCTGGGGCTTGTAGTCCTCGTCACCCTTCCCACTGCTGGGACTTGTAGTCCCCCTCACCCTTCCCTCTGCTGGGACTTGTAGTCCCCCTCACCCTTCCCTCTGCTGGGACTTGTAGTCCTCCTGACCCTTCCCTCTGCTGGGACTTGTAGTCCACCCGACCCTTCACTCTGCTGGGACTTGTAGTCCTCGTCACCCTTCCCTCTGCTGGGACTTGTAGTCCTCCTCACCTGTCCCTCTGCTGGGACTTGTAGTCCCCCTCACCTTTCCCTCTGCTGGGACTTGTAGTCCCCCTCACCCTGCCCTGTGCTGGGAATTGTAGTCACCCTTACCCTTCCCTCTGCTGGGACTTGTGTATGCATGGCAGGTCTAGTGTATGCATGGCAGGTCGCCTCCCACATCTTGCTGGTAGAAGTGATTTATCAGCCAGCAGCTGGGCTTGCTTCACATTTGGGCTCAGACTGCGTCCTGTAAGTGCATTTGGTTTCTGTTTTTGGCATGGATGGTAAGTTTTCTGATGCTGCTTTTTTTCTAGTAGTTTTTGTACAATTTTTTTAGGACTGATGAGCATGGGATCCCTTGTCGTGGGTCATCAGCTTAAATGTCTTGGGCCAACACATGAACCAAAATCCCATCTATAAAGGTTTTTTATTTATCATATAAAAAACATTTGCACTTTTTTATCCATCCAGGGTGCAGTTGGGCCCATAGGGGCGCCATTCATCTAGTGGTGCAGAAGCATCGTACTGTGCGGCCCAATGCTCAGGCAGCAGAGCGGTTGGGTAGCTTTCAGACACTCTGCATCATATGTATCAGTGTGAATGGTGCTCTATGCAGGCCTAGTGTATGCATGGCAGGTCGCCTCCCACATCTTGCTGGTAGAAGTGATTTATCAGCCTGCAGCTGGCTTGCTTCACATTTGGGCTCTGACTGCGTCCTGTAAGTGCATTTGGTTTCTGGTTTTGGCATGGATGGTAAGTTTTCTGATGCTGCTTTTTTTCTAGTAGTTTTGGGACTTGTAGTCCCCCTCATCCATCCCTCTGCTGGGACTTGTAGTCCTCCTCGCCCTTCCCTCTGCTGGGACTTGTAGTCCCCCTCACCCTTCCCTCTGCTGGGACTTGTAGTCCCCCTCACCCTGCCCTGTGCTGGGAATTGTAGTCACCCTCACCCTTCCCTCTGCTGGGACTTGTAGTCCCCCTCATCCATCCCTCTGCTGGGACTTGTAGTCCTCGTCACCCTTCCCTCTGCTGGACTTGTAGTCCACCTCACCCTTCCCTCTGCTGGGACTTGTAGTCCTCGTCACCCTTCCCTCTGCTGGGACTTGTAGTCCTCGTCACCCTTCCCTCTGCTGGGACTTGTAGTCCTCGTCACCCTTCCCTCTGCTGGGACTTGTAGTCCCCCTTATCCATCCCTCTGCTGGGAATTGTAGTGACCCTTACCCTTCCCTCTGCTGGGACTTGTAGTCCCCCTCGTCCATCCCTCTGCTGGGACTTGTAGTCCTCCTGACCCTTCCCTCTCCTGGGACTTGTAGTCCACCTCACCCTTCCCTCTGCTGGGACTTGTAGTCCTCGTCACCCTTCCCTCTGCTGGGACTTGTAGTCCTCGTCACCCTTCCCTCTGCTGGGACTTGTAGTCCTCGTCACCCTTCCCTCTGCTGGGACTTGTAGTCCCCCTTATCCATCCCTCTGCTGGGACTTGTAGTCCTCCTAACCCTTCCCTCTGCTGGGACTTGTAGTCCTCCTCACCCTTCCCTCTTCTGGGACTTGTAGTCCTCCTCACCCTTCCCTCTGCTGGGACTTGTAGTCCTCATCACCCTTCCTTCTGCTGGGACTTGTAGTCCCACCTCACCCACCTTGAGCATCTCCAGCAGCTTTTCCTGGTTGTAGACGGTGCCGATCTCCTGTCCCAGCACACAGTCCAGCAGGCGGCTGACGGGTAGGCCAGGGGGAAGGTGGCCACCATGAAGATGAGAGAGAGAGAGACAGACAGAGACAGAGAGAAACGCTCGCTCGCAATGACCGCTTCGCGGTCAATGCTTCGCAGAGGGGAAATAGAGTCCTGGAGAAAGTGCCGAGCCACGAACAAAGCGACGGAAGTAGCGCCGGATGCGACGGAAGTCGCTACGGCAATTATAGGTAAGCTAAGTATAGCAGAGAGATAAGATAGGAAAGGAAAGAGGGGAAAGAGTTAGTGGGGAGGAGGGTGGTGGGGAGAGGGAGTATCAGGTATAGTTGACCGATAAAGGTAAGGGTAGTATGGTATATTCCCTATCTCGTCCTTTGATGGTAGGACATCCATGGTTGCCAGACGTTTAGATGGGTGGAGGTGGTGTTATTCACTGAGGCCACTATCTCAGCTACATGATATAGAGAGTGAATTTTCTCTTCCAACTGAAGCAATGTAGGTGTTTCACTGGACTTCCAATGCAACGGTATCAGTAGTTTTACTGCACTCAGTATTTGTTGTGCTAGGAGAGAATACAATTTATGATCGGGCCATATCGGGAAATGAAGCAAAGCCTCTTCTGACCCTAGATGAAGTGGTCTATCTATGATTGCCGCAATAAGTTTCTCCACCCTTTTCCAAAACAGTGTCAGTGTTGGGCAGCTCCACCACATATGTAAATAAGTGGCTTCTTCAGCCCCGCATCTCCAACATTCGGAGGAGTGGTTAATGTCCCAAAGTCAGACCTGGTCCGGGGTGTGGTACCATCTCGTGACAACCTTAAATGAGGACTCCTGAGCTCTTACACACCGTGTTGGGCCTTGGGAATGGGAGTATATGTATCGCATCTGTGAGGGTGAAAATTTATATCCCAGATCTCTTTCCCAGTGCGCTATGTATGCCCTCTTGGGGTTAGTTTCGACAGTCAGTAATAATTGGTAAATTTTGGAGAATACCTGTTTTGGTTTTATCACCGCAGCACAGAGTTTCTCGAACTCAGTTAGTCCCTAGCAAGGTCTGATTTTTTCAGAAGCGGGTGGCGAATATGTCTAAGAGCATTATATTGTATAAAGTTTAAGTTAGAGAGGCCTGGTATTGTTCGTAATTCTGTATATGACAAAATGGCTCAGTCTTGATGTAAGTGGTCCGCGGGGTGTGTGTATTGCTCTTGGTATGAACTATGTGTTTTTACCCCGTGTCGTCTCCAAGTGGGTGAGCAAGTCATTAAGAGTAGCCAATGGGTAAGAGGTGGCATTAGGTATTTCACATCTTTTCGTCATATCTTCAGAGTGGACCTGGTAAAAGGGTTCAGTAAGGGTATATTTTTGTTTCATGATGGAATGAATGAGAAAGAGTGATTTAAGGCTATAAGGTGCTAGGGCATCTTCAACTTTCAACCATTGTTTATCTCTAGTTCCCCTAACCATGTCCACTATTCTGGAGACCTGTGCTGCTCTATAATATAGTTTAATGTCTGGACCCCCATGCCACCAAGGTGCCTGGGGAGTGATAATGTACACTGTGATATGCGGGGTTTCCTACTCTTCCACATATATCTGATAAAAAGTGAATTTACTTTGTTGAGAAAGCTAATCGGAATGGATATAGGTAGCATTTGGAAGAGGTAATTAAACTTGGGCAATATTAGGCTTTTCAGCATATTCTTCCTCCCCATCCACGAGAGATATGTGTCTCTCCAATTTTGAATGTGGGCAGTCATGGATGTAAGAAGAGGCAGAATGTTTAATTTAAATAAATCCCGGTGGTTCTCGCTTATCTTTACCCCCAGATAGGTGATATATTGTTAAGGCCAAGATAAAGGATATAGGGTTTTCAGTTTATGGAGAGTAACTGGTTTAATCTGTATCCCCAAAGTTTCAGATTTTGAAATATTTATTTTGAAGTTAGACAGGCTACCATATTGGTCCATCAGGCCCATGAGAGCATGGAGTCCCCTCATGGGGTTTGTCAGGAACACCAAGAGGTCATCTGCGAACGCTGCCGTTTTGAATTGTTCACCAGCTATCGTGATGCCCTCTATGTCATGGTTACTCTGAATCGCCATCAAGAGAGGCTCCATTGCCATCACGAACAGTAACGGAGACAGTGGGCAGCCCTGTCTGGTTCCGTTACCAATAGGGAACGTCGTAGTTATAGAGTCGTTAATTTTAATCCGTGCCGTGGGGTGTCGATACATCGCCATAATTGATGCAATTAAGGCCGCGGGTAAGTTAAATCTCATGAGAACTTCTTTTAGAAAGGTCCAATCCACTCTGTCAAACGCCTTGTCTGCGTCTGTGCCTATAAGAACTAGTGGAAGATTGCGTGTTTTTGCGTATTGTATTAAATGTAAAACTTTGTGGGCGTTATCTTTCCCCTCTCTGCCCCTTACAAATCCCGTTTGATTCGTTGAAATCAAGTGTGGCAAAAACGTCGTCAACCTGTGGGCAATCATTCCGGCCATCAGCTTCAAGTCTACATTTAACAAAGATATAGGGCTGTAACTGCTACACAGGTTGGGTTCTTACCCTCCTTATGGATCAACGAAATCCTAGCTTCAAGCATCTGACTGGGTAGCGGAAGACCCGCCAGTGTTGCACTGCATAATGTCAGAAGGTGTGGTAGGAGCAGAGAGGAGAAAGTTTTATAATATAAAGCAGAAAATCCATCAGGACCAGGTGCTTTCCCCCTAGGACAGCGTGACAGAGTGGACCAGAGCTCCTGGAGCGTTATGGGTTGTAACAGTGTTTGTTGATCTGTCTCAGAAAGGGTCGGAAGTTGCAGGCCCTTCAAGAAGGCCTCCGATTCCCGGCTCCTCCGATGGACAACATCGGCAGAGTCATTAGGACGCAAGTTATATAGATGCGTATAATAATTAAGAAAGGCTTGCTCAATGTGAGCTTGGTCTTGCGAGTTGACCCTTCTGTCATTTTTGATAGAATGTATTTGTGTACGTGTTTGCTGTTTACGTAAATAAGAGAGCATAAATTTTGAGGCCCTATCACCATGAGCATACATTTTAGTTTTCCACTTTCTATAATGTTTCGCTGAGGATGTGTTAATTAGATCTTTTAATCGCAATCGTTTAGACGTTAGTGTAGTTAGCGTATCCGAATCTTGATATTTTTGTGTTGAAGCTCCAGGTCTGCGATTTCACTATAAAGATGTTGGGTTTCTGAATGTCATCTCTTATTAAGATAGGATGCTATTGATATCAGTTCCCCTGGGATCACAGACTTGTGTGCCTCCCACAAGGATTGAATGGGTATATCAGGCGTTTGGTTATCTTTTAAATATTGTTGGAGTTTCTCTACAAGGCGTTTTTTCATATCAGGGGAGTCTAGTATTGTTTCGTTTAATTGCCATGATCTGCATGCTGAGTGGCGTTTGCCGGTGGAAATCGACGTTAACACCGCCGAATGATCTGAAAAGATACTAGGTTTTATCTCGGACAATCGTACATCTGGTTGAGCTCTCCTAAACACAAAGATATAGTCCAATCTATGGTAAGACCAATGTGGGTTAGAGTAAAATGTATAATCCCGAGTTGACGGGTTCATATATCGCCATGTATCTATCAATTGCATGGATTGTAAGCATGCCTGTACCCTGGTCAGGTCTCTATCAGAGATGGAGCTTTTTTGTTTGGTGGTATCTAGCAAGGGTTCTAGAGCAATGTTGAAATCACCCCCTATGACTACTAGATCCTCTATAAATCTCTCCACTTTTTTCATTGTAGCTAGTATCCATTTCAGTACTTTTTTGTTGCGGCGTAGAGGCTACCAAGTGTAGCCTTGCGGGTCCACTAAGGATTCCCATAGTTGGAATTGTATATTCTTCTTAAGCGCTATTGATACGCCTCTGGCCCCGGTTTGGGTGGATGTAGCGTGATACCATCTATTAAACGCTGATTTCTCAAAATTGGGGTTCTTATTTGGTTTGAAGTGGGTTTTCTGGACAAATAGGACATCGGTCCCTTGTTTTTTAAGAGTATGCAGTGTTGGGTTTCTGGTGCCTGGAGAGTTAAAGCCGTGAGTATTAAGAGATGTATAAGTTAATACTTTACCATCAGCCATTATCTCTCGAATTGCTTTTTCGTTGGTTGGTGCTTTGAGAAGGGAGTTGGTCGTACCTGGTAGGGTAGGGGAAAGTAGGGTCGGAGGGAAAGAGAGAAAATAGAGGGGGAGACAAGAGTGTGCTAAGGGTAGAAAGAAAAGGAAAAAAGATGAACATTAATTTGTCATAAAACAATACTCTTCTAAGGTTAACATTTCCCATTACTGAGGATTACTAATACCGCAATTTTCCAGCTCAGGGGGGGGAGCGGTTCCGCTATTATTATCTAAGTGTCAGCATTATATAACAAGAAAAAATACAAACTATCTTAAACCATTTTCTCTTAAGTTTGCATTTGAGGCCCAGCAGACATATAGATTCCGGCGTCTATATAGAGGCTGAGTGTATCAAACCAGGGTAGATTAAGGTGGGCATATGGTGGGGTATAGGAGAATAGGGAGTGGGAAGGGGGTATAAGAGTTGGTGGGAAATAAGGGGGAAAGGGACCAATTGATTTAGGAAAAGTGGAATTGGTTTGGGTTAAGGTGGAGGAAGAGTAATGGTGGGTTTTACACACACCAATTTATCTGTTCAATATCTGAACAGATCTCTGGTTGCAGTGAAATCATGGACACATTGTATCATTTGTACACAGCCACAAAATGGAGCAATGTGTCCATGATTTCACTGCAACCAGAGATCTGTTCAGATATTGAACAGATAAATTGGTGTGTGTAAACCCACCATAAGGGTAGGGATGAATGGCAGGAATAATAGGGTGTAGGGCAAGAAGAGCGGGTTAGAGCCCTTAATAGATAAACACTAGCAAAGTAGCCGAACCGTTAGATTAATTTTGTCTGCTGGGACCGCTTATAAAGGTATAGACCTGTAAAAACAACTTGTAAATGAATAAGACTACAGTATGTACCAACAGTCGCACAAAAAGGTGCGATAATAGAGAAAAAGTACACTTGTCCAAGAAGCTAGATTAGGTGGACGTATGTGTAAGATCTTAATGAACAAGTAGAAAAATAAATTCACTCAGGTGACATCTTCTGGGCATTTCGTTGATGGATTTCGCTGTTCTCTCTTAGAGCGCTGGGATTTCGGAGTCATCGCTTGTTGCCAGGGCTGCGGAGTTGGGAGCGTTTGAAGTAGCGATACTGCGTGGAAAGATTCTAAGTCTGGATAGTTTTCCAGAACAGTATCCAAAGAGGTGCAAGCCGCTTTAAATGTCAGCCGAAGTTCTGGCAATTATGGATCTCTCCCCGGCCGTTATGTGAATGCCGAAGGGAAAAGCCAGCTGAATTTATGGCCTTTGGCTAAGACTGCTCCTGTGAATGGCTTTAGGAGGCGACGTTTTCTGAGGGTTATTGCTGATAAATCTTGGAAAAGTAGAATTTTGGAGTCTGCATAAGTAAGATCATTTACATCTCTAGCTCTCCGCAGCACTAGGTCTTTTGTTCGATAGTCCAAGAATCTACACAGCACATCTCGGGGGTGTCTCCAGGTGTCAGTTTAGGGCGGAGGGTGCGGTGTACTCGGACCAGTTCAATGTCAAGGGGATCCTCCTCTCTCAGTACTGATCTGAATATTTCTAGTGCTGCTTTGCCTAAAGCTTCGAATGCCACAGACTCAGGGAGGCCTTTGATTCGGATGTTATTGCGGCGCTCTCTGTTTTCGTGATCCTTGAGGGAGCTATGGACTTGGTGAAGTTGTTGCTCATAAGTCACTAGGCATTCTAATAAAGAGTTGGAATGGTGAGTTAGTGGCCCCTGTGCATTTTCCAAGGATTCAAGTCTGTAGCCTTGGAGGGTTAGGTCTTGCTTAATTTCTGCTATATCGCGCCCTATAGGCTCTAGAGCTTTGGCTAGTATTCGTTTTAAGAATGATCTAGAGAACAAAGCGTCTTTTGTTTTGGTGCTTTGTGTCAGATTCACACTCCATATCTGAATCTGAGTCGTCAGCGCAGGAGAGAGCGAGTTGTTTGCTTGGTTTCTGGGCACCCGAGGACTCGTTCTGTTTGCGTAGGAATTGATCAATGTCTACTTGTGTGATCGACTTGGACGCCTTAGGTATAGTCTTAGGAGTTTTTTACTGTCGTTTTCCCCATATTATGACGAGATAGTGTGTACGAAGTTAGGACTTGTTTTAGGTGAGTTCCACTCCCCTGCCGGTTTCTTAGCAGATTAGCATATCATTATGTGAAATAGGAAACATAGGGTTAATCCAAAATGAGAATGTCTCTGGAGATCCTACTGGGGCATAGGTGGTTAGCAACCAGGTGTTAGGAGAATAGGGTTGGAGATCTATTTTTTGCCAGGGAGATTAGGTCTTCTCTATCCCTGTGTGCATTGTATATGCAGGGGAGATTGTTAGAAGCATCTACAGAGCTCAATATGTTCCTCCTTAGGGGTAGAGGCGACCTTACTGCAGAAGAAGTGTCCCGAAGCCGGGGTGTTAGCTGTTCCCCTTGAGCACTGAGTGTATGTGGGATCACTTGCTTTTTTGCTTAGGCGTCTGTGTGTATGCCTCAGGGTCAGTGTCGCTGAGGCTGCAGATTACAGCCCCAGCAGCCCGTAATGGAGGCCAGGCAGGAAATGGAGGGTCCGCTCCTCTCCCCTTTCGGATTCCCAAGGCCTGTCTGTTGTTCTCCAAACCCCCTGCCTTTTGCCCGTTTCCCCGTTTCCCCGGTATCACCTGGTGATGTAGATAATAGATCCGGCGTTGTCGGGCCTCCGTCTTCCCTGCTGCCTCCTCCGGTCTGCACGTGTCTCGTCGCCGCTCTCTCTCTCTCCAAGGAGCGAGCGGCTCCGCCGTTCGACTATGCAGATCAGGTAATCCGGGCCCCGGGGTCTGCAACAGTCGGTGGTGGGCGTCAGCTGATGGTAAGGTGGTGGGCCGATGGTGCTCAGGGCCTCGTGCCTCTGGTCCTGGGCGACAGGCCTGTCCCGCCTGTTAAAACGCAGGCAGACCTCTCTGGGATAAACTCTCACTTGTCGCTGTGTCCCAGAAGTGTCAGCTAGGCAGGGATGGTGTTTTCAGTGGATTTGAGGTATCTCCTAAGTAGGATTCCGTGGATCCTGGAGTTTTCAGCAGGAGCCATGTAGCACACAGCTTCCCAGGTCCGCGGCCATCTTGGATCTCCCCGGCGGATAATCTTCCTATACCCCGTTTTTGGTTGGCATGTTTGCCCGTTATAAGCTGTGACCATACGTTTTATGCTTAAAACTTAAGTTAAACTTAAACTTTAAATTTAAGTCAAAAGATGAGAGAGTTGTTTATCTCTCCTAAATAAAAGTTATTTATGGTTAAGTAACTTGGTGTTGTGTAACTCTATGTGATTTGGGATGGTTGGGTCTCGTCACTCTTATTCATATGAGATGTACAGTGTCGGGAGGAGGGTAGACAGGTAGGCACCTGACTAAAGTGCTAACTTTTGTCTTGTGTTTTCCTTCATTTCTGTAAATGCTATAAAATTAATAGCACACTTTAACATATTTTGTATATTTGTACATGGCAATAAGTTTGTTTGAAGCCTTTGCTTTTCCATTAAATAAAATTCAAGTATAATAATCTGTTTTGATACTACAGTCCATACATTCATGTAATAACCTTAACCACTCTTTCAAGCTCTCCCTCTAAAATGTAATCCACTCATCAGTAGTTGTTCCCAGTGTAGAATGATGTTCTCCAAATTGCTTGGGAAGAGATTATTGCTGATCCTGTCTCTCTTTGCCATTATGTTAAAACATGCCAAAATATTCCAGACCAACAAGTTGCCAAAATGTCTGCTGTTATAAGGATGGTCACCCATCAAGGACATTTAATTAGTATCATCTTTCTGCTACTTACTGTGATGCTAGTCACCACAGGGACAAGTAAAAGCAAAATGGTCAAACGTTCAGGTCTGGTATTAGGAGAGCACGTAAAGACAGATGGGATAAACAGAGGCATAGCAAAGTCACAGTCTGAGGTCAGTTACCTGGAGAGGAGCGGATCAGAAAAGATGTACTAGATGAAATGATGGTCAAATACAGTCAAGGTCAGACAGCAAAAGACCAATTCCCAGAGCACAAATACAAGAGATCAACTTAGCACCTCAGAGCTGAAACTAAGACTGGCAGTGTTCTGGGAGAAACTGCAGGGCCAAAAGGTTGGGCAATCATCAGAGATAAGGCGCACCTAAAAAATCTCAGCACAGCCTAAAATGAGATTGGGTGACTGAACTGTCAATAAGAACACCAACAGCCCAGCATATCCCAGCTCCAGATAGGATGACTATGCTGTCAATCATCCAGTCCAAGACACCCTGAATGCAAAGCAGAGGAATTGTGACACTTACCCTCTTTTACAGAATGACATGCCCTGTATGATGTAATCTAGTAAAATAATTAACTAAGGGACAGTGAGCAATGTGTGTGATTTTAAATGTAGATTTCAGTGAATATGTAATGATTATGCTAAATATTTGCGAGCGAGATCAGTTTTATCCAATACTGCACAATTGAGGATGACCTGGTGTTTTGTTCATTTCATCAGTAATGACATCAAATAAGCAAACATATGTGAAGCCTAGACGAAAAAAAATTCTCTCCATCTGTTATACTGAATATCTTAGTTAATTACTTTAAGAACTGTGAAAATATTAGTCCTTACTTCATAAGACTGCATATTCAGTGGGTACGGAAAGCATTCAAGCCCCTTTAAATTTTTCAGTCTTTGTTTCATTGCAGCTATTTGATAAATTAAAAAAGTTCATTATTTTTTCATTAATGTACACTCTGCACCCCATCTTGACTGAAAAAACAGAAATGTAGACATTTTTGGAAATTAAAAAAAAAAAGAAAAACTGAAATATCACATGTTCATAAGTATTAAGACCCTTTGCTCAGTATTGAGTAGAAGCACCCTTTTGAGCTAGTACAGTCATGAGTCTTCTTGGGAATGTTGCAACAAGTTTTTCACACCTGGATTTGGGGGATCCTCTGACGTTCTTCCTTGCTGATCCTCTCCAGTTCCGTCAGGTTGGATGGTGAATGTTGGTGGACAGCCATTTTCCGGTCTCTCCAGAGATGCTCAATTGGGTTTAGGTCAGGGCTCTGGCTGGGCCAGTCAAGAATGGTCACGGAGTTGTTGTGAAGCCACTTCTTTGTTATTCTAGCTGAGTGCTTAGGTTCAATGTCCTGTTGGAAGGTGAACCCTCGGCCAAGTCTGAGGTCCAGAGCACTCTGGAAGAGGTTTTCATCCAGGATATCTTTGTACTTGGCCGCATTCATGTTTCCTTCAATTGAAACAAGTTATACTGTCCCTGCAGCTGTAAAACACCCCCATAGCATGATACTGCCACCACCATGTTACACTGTTGGGATTGTATTGGGCAGGTGATGAGAGGTGCCTGTTTTCTCAATACATATCACTTAAGGCCACGTTACACACACAGATATCTGTTCAGATATTGGTCACAGATCTCCGGTTGCAGTGAAATCATGGACACATTGTTCCATTTGTACACAGCCACAAAATGGAACAATGTGTCCATGATTTCACTGCAACCAGAGATTTTCGAACAATAGCTGCACAGATATCTGGGTGTAAGGAGATATAGCGAGGCACAGTCAATCCGTTCCTTCATGCACTACATCCGAGAGAGTGAGCGACTCGCAACGGCGGTGCTATGCACTGCGTCCGAGGGAGTGAGCGACTCGCAGCGGTGGTGCTCGTGTAATAGCAAGGACAGTCCAAATCGCAATGACAGTAAGAAAAATGACACGGCAACTCACCGCTATCCGAGTAATCTTCAAATCTTTATTCCATGCGAATTAGACACGGAAGACAAGCAGAGGAGGGAGGGAGTGCAGAGACTTGGTGACGGCTTGCCGTTTCGCAGCGCGACTCGCTGCTTCCACGGACCAAACTAGTTTATAAAGATTTGAAGATTACTCGGATAGCGGTGAGTTGCCGTGTCATTTTTCTTACTGTCATTGCGATATCTGGGTGTGTGTCGTGGCCCTTCGAATTATCACCAAAAAGTTCTGTCTTTGACTCATCATACCAGAGAATCTTATTTCTCATAGTCTGGGAGTCATTCATGTGGTTTTTTTGCAAACTATGCGGGTTTTTATATATCTTGCACTGAGAAGGCTTCCGTTTGGCCACTCTGCGATAAAGGCCCTACTGGTGGAGGGCGGCAGTGATAGTTGACTTTGTGGAACTGTCTCCCATCTCCCTACTGCATGTCTGGAGCTTAGCCACAGTGATCTTGGGGTTTTTCTTTACCTCTCTCACCAAGGCTCATCTCCCACAATTGCACAGTTTGGCTGGATGGCCAGGTCTAGGAAGACTGCTGGTGATCCCAAACTTCTTCCATTTAAGGATTATGAAGCCTACTGTGCTCTTATGAACCTTGAGTACTGCAGAATTTTTTTTTAAACTTGACTAGGTCTGTGCCTTGACACAATTCAGTCTCTGAGCTCCTTGTGCAGCTGCTTTGACCTCATGATTCTCATTTGGTCTGACATGCACTGTGAGCTGTAAGGTCTTTAACAGACCAGTTTGCACCTTTCCAAATCAAGTCCAATCAGCTGGACTCCATGAAGGAGTAGAACCATCTAAAGAAGGATCACAAGGAAATGGACAGCATGTGACTTAAATATGAGTGCCTGACAAAGGGTCTGAATACTTATGACCATGTAATATTTCAGTTTTTTTTTTATAATAACTTTGCAAAAATGTCTATATTTCTATTTTTTTCAGTCAAGATGGGGTGCAGAGTGTACAATAATGAGAAAAAAATGAATTTTTTTAATTTACAAAATGGCTTCAATGAAACAAAGAATGAAAAATTTAAAGGGGCCTGAATACTTTCTGTACCCACTGTAATGTTTTCAATGCTACCATTATTTTAAGCTATTTATGAATTAACAAATATAATTGGTTAACTGTATTCTATAAAGTGTTAGTTTGCAATTAGAAGGATACCAAACCCAAATACATCCATATTATTCAATGATTTGTAAAGTGTTTTTACAAATATATATGAAAAAATGTGATTACTGATATAGAGTTTGCTTAGTAATTTTTTAGTAACTTTACAAAAAATAACCTTCAACTTCTACTTTTTAGTTTTGTTCATAATATATCGTCCTAAAGAGATGTATTTGTATGTACCAATTCATTACACCTGTCAAAATTACTCCACTCAGTGTGTCTTTAATGCAGTGAATGACAGCTCAGTCATCCAATCTAGTGCTGGGGCATGCTGAGCTGTTGGTGTGTTCATTAATAGCTCAGCCATCTAATCTGAGAATGGGTGGTACAGGGTTTATTCAGGTGTCCCCAATAATCTATGATTACACAGCTACTTAGCTGAGCAGTTAGTTCCAGATCTCTGCCAGTCGTAGAATTTTGCTCATTGGTGCATATTCACTTTATTTATCCGTACTTTGTGTTCTGATCTATTGCTGCTAGACATTTGACCTTCTCTGACCATACATTTGCTTTGCTACCTCTCCACCCTCATCTCTTTCTACCACCCCACCCGTCCCTTTCGTTCTGAACGTGACCTCAGACTAACATCAGCATTAATCCGAACCTCCCATTCCCGACTCCAAGACTTCTCTCGAGCTGCACCAAACCTCTGGAATGCTCTACCCCAAGAAATTAGGACCATCCACAACTTGCATAGCTTCAGACGCTTCCTAAAAACACAACTCTTCAGGGCGGCCTATCCTTCTCCCTAACAGTAGTAATTTAGACATAAGATACTCATTGTTATAAGCCCCTGTACATTGTGTTCCCATCCTGTCTTAGATTGTAAGCTCCTTCGAGCAGGGTCACCTTCATTTTTTGCCTTTTTATTGTATGTCCTAAGTTGATTCTATGTTTATTGTATGTAACTACTGTTCTGCATTACCTTTCTGTACCGTATATTTTTCTTATATGTACCATTGTACTGTAAAGCGCTGCGGAATATGTTGGCGCTATACAAATAAAGTTTTATTATTATTATTATTATTTGTCCCTTTGGTTTGATATGCTATTCTACTGGTATTTTGACTACGCACCTTGACCTGACTACTAGTGATGGTTGAACCCACCGATATTCAGAATCGGCGGACTTGCCAGGACTTCTAGCCTGGGTTCGGGTCTGAACATGACTCGAATTTGAGTCCGAACCGCAAACTCGAACTTTACAGTGATGGAATAGGGTGGGGAGATCTGTAAAGCACATAATCATTATACTTACTGGGTCCCGCCATCCCATTATCTCACGTCTTGTCCAGAATTGGCTTGTGTGAATGGCTCTTAAGGTACTGTTACACGCCACAATGTTGAAACTATATCACTAACGATCTCAGGGGCGCGCGTCATTAGGACATCGTTTTGACATCATTGGTGAGATGTCACATGCCTAGATATCATGCATGTGTGAAAACAATTATGAGCGCACTCCTCTTATTATATAGTGGGTGCTAGCTTCAGAAATACATGTAATTATTAAACCAATAAATCCACTGCACACCACAAAACTTGGAATTGCCAAAATGGCTGTGTGAATATATTTCATCTATGTATAGGAATCTAAGAAATATTAGTAAGATATCAAAAGCTGTCCCTGGTCTAAAAGGAAAATACGTGAAAGCATTAGTTTGATTCCATAGCTATGATATCATAAGCCCAGAAGCTATTTACAGAGCTCTCTCACCTGTTCTGGGTCCTGTCTCACCCTCTGGACTGCAACTGTGAAATGTGGAATGGGAAAATGCCCTAATGTAATTAAAATCGTGCATCTTAAAGGGGATGTACTAAGACACTAGGTGTAACCCTGCCTTTAAAGGGTAAAGGTGAGAGTGTGAGTGTGTGAACGTTCTCCTAGCTATACTGGGCGGGGTGCAGCTCAAGTAACCTTATATGTGTGAAAACAATTATGAGCGCACTCCTCTTATTATATAGTGGGTGCTAGCTTCAGAAATACATGTAATTATTAAACCAATAAATCCACTGCACACCACAAAACTTGGAATTGCCAAAATGGCTGTGTGAATATATTTCATCTATGTATAGGAATCTAAGAAATATTAGTAAGATATCAAAAGCTGTCCCTGGTCTAAAAGGAAAATACGTGAAAGCATTAGTTTGATTCCATAGCTATGATATCATAAGCCCAGAAGCTATTTACAGAGCTCTCTCACCTGTTCTGGGTCCTGTCTCACCCTCTGGACTGCAACTGTGAAATGTGGAATGGGAAAATGCCCTAATGTAATTAAAATCATGCATCTTAAAGGGGATGTACTAAGACACTAGGTGTAACCCTGCCTTTAAAGGGTAAAGGTGAGAGTGTGAGTGTGTGAACGTTCTCCTAGCTATACTGGGCGGGTGCAGCTCAAGTAACCTTATATGTGTGAAAACAATTATGAGCGCACTCCTCTTATTATATAGTGGGTGCTAGCTTCAGAAATACATGTAATTATTAAACCAATAAATCCACTGCACACCACAAAACTTGGAATTGCCAAAATGGCTGTGTGAATATATTTCATCTATGTATAGGAATCTAAGAAATATTAGTAAGATATCAAAAGCTGTCCTGGTCTAAAAGGAAATACGTGAAAGCATTAGTTTGATTCCTAGCTATGAATCATAAGCCAGAAGCTATTTACAGAGCTCTCTCACCTGTTCTGGGTCCTGTCTCACCCTCTGGATGCAACTGTGAAATGTGAATGGAAAATGCCCTAATGTAATTAAAATCTGCATCTTAAAGGGATGTACTAAGACACTAGGTGTAACCCTGCCTTTAAAGGGTAAAGGTGAGAGTGTGAGTGTGTGAACGTTCTCCTAGCTATACTGGGCGGTGCAGCTCAAGTAACCTTATATGTTGAAAACAATTATGAGCGCACTCCTCTTATTATATAGTGGGTGCTAGCTTCAGAAATACATGTAATTATTAAACCATAAATCCACTGCACACACAAAACTTGGAATTGCCAAATGGCTGTGTGAATATATTTCATCTATGTATAGGAATCTAAGAAATATTAGTAAGATATCAAAAGCTGTCCCTGGTCTAAAAGGAAAATACGTGAAAGCATTAGTTTGATTCCATAGCTATGATATCATAAGCCCAGAAGCATTTACGGCTCTCCACCGTTCGTCCTGTCTCACCCGGACGCAACGTGAATGTGAATGAAATGCCTAATGATTAAAATCTCATCTAAGGGATGTACTAAGACCTAGTGTAACCCTGCCTTTAAAGGGTAAAGGTGAGTGTGATGTGTGAACGTTCTCTACTTATGGGCGGGTGCAGCTCAAGTAACTTATATTGTGAAAACAATTATGAGCGCATCCCTATTATATAGTGGGTGCTAGCTTCAGAAATACATGTAATTATTAAACAATAAATCCACTGCACACCACAAAACTTGGAATTGCCAAAATGGCTGTTGAATATATTCATCTTGTATAGAATCTAAGAAATATTAGTAAGATATCAAAGCTGTCCCTGGTCTAAAAGAAAATACGTGAAAGCATTATTTGATTCCATATATGTACATACCCAAAGCTATTTACATAGCTCTTCACTTTCTGGTCCTGTCCACCCTCGGACGCAACTGTGAAATGGGAATGGGAAATGCCCTATGTAATTAAATCGTGCTAAAGGATACAAGACATAGGTGTACCCTCCTTTAAAGGGAAAGGTGAGGTGTGATGTGTGAACGTTCTCTACTATATGGCGGTGCAGCAAGTAACTTATAGTGTGAAAACATTTAGCGCACTCCTCTTATTATATAGTGGGTGCTAGCTTCAGAAATACATGTAATTATTAAACCAATAAATCCACTGCACACCACAAAACTTGGAATTGCCAAAATGGCTGTGTGAATATATTTCATCTATGTATAGGAATCTAAGAAATATTAGTAAGATATCAAAAGCTGTCCCTGGTCTAAAAGGAAAATACGTGAAAGCAGTTGTTCCTACCTATGCTTATACATCCCAGAACGTATTTACATAGCATTTTCCACTTCCTTCCGTTGCACCATGGACAGGCCAACGTGAAAGTGGAATGAATATGCTCTCTAATGATAATCATAGCACTAAGGGAATAAACTAAGCTTTCAGTACTCTCCTTTAAGGGAAAGGGAAGTTTTGTAATCTCTAATATTCTGGGTTCGCTATCAAGTAAATATATTTAAAACATTTTGCGCAATCCCTTATTTATATGGGTGCTAGCTTCAGAAATACATGTAATTAATAAACAATTAAATCCACTGCACACCACAAATATTGGAATTGCCAAATGCTGTGTGAATATAATTCATCTATGTATAGGAATCTAAGAAATATTAGTAAGATATCAAAAGCTGTCCCCTGCCTAAGAAAATACGTGAAAGCATAGTGTTCAAGCTATGTATCATAATGCCCAGAAGCCTTTTACAGAGGCATCTTCACCTGTTCCTGGTCCGTCTGCACCCTCTGACTGCAACGTGTGAAATGTGAAGGAATCCCATAATGTAATTAAATCTGTGCATCTTTAGGGGATGATACATAGACACTAGTGTAACAACTGCTTTAAAGGTAACGTGATACTGTTAGTGACGTGGTGAACGTTTTGATACTATACTTTGGGCGGTGCATCTCATAGATAACTATATATTAACAACAATTTGAGCGCACTTCCTCTATTTATAGTGGGTGCAGCTTCAGAAATACATGTTAATTATTAAACCATAAAGCTAGCACACCACAAAATTGAGGAGTTGCCAAAATGGCTGTGTGAAATATATTTCTTATGATAGCAATCTAAGAAATATAGTAAGATATCAAACACTACCTGTCCCTGTCTAAAAGGAAAATACGTGAAGGGAAGTTACACCTATAGTCTTATCATCCCTAGATCACGATTTTAAATTACATTCGGGATTTTCCATCCCACATTTCACAGTTGCAGCCAGAGGGTGAAGACAGGACCCAAACAGTGAGTAAGTCTGTAAATAGCTTCTGGGCTTATGATATCATAGCTATGGAATCAAACTAATGCTTTCACGTATTTTCCTTTAGGACCAGGGACAGCTTTGATATCTTCTAATGATTCTTAGATATCTTATGCATAGATGTAAATATATTCACACAGCATTTTGGCAATTCCAAGTTTTGTGGTGTGCAGTAGATTTATTGGTTAATAATTACATTATTCTGAGCTAGCACCACTATATGAATTAAGAGGAGTGCTGTATGAATATTTTCACATATATAAGGTTATCTTGACTGACCCCCATATAGTAAGAAGTTCACACACTCCACTTCTCACCATTTACTTAAAGGCAGGGTTACACCTAGGTCTTAGTACATCCCCTTTAAGATGCACGATTTTAATTACATTAGGGCATTTTCCCATTCCACATTTCACAGTTGCAGTCCAGAGGGTGAGACAGGACCCAGAACAGGTGAGAGAGCTCTGTAAATAGCTTCTGGGCTTATGATATCATAGCTATGGAATCAAACTAATGCTTTCACGTATTTTCCTTTTAGACCAGGGACAGCTTTTGATATCTTACTAATATTTCTTAGATTCCTATACATAGATGAAATATATTCACACAGCCATTTTGGCAATTCCAAGTTTTGTGGTGTGCAGTGGATTTATTGGTTTAATAATTACATGTATTTCTGAAGCTAGCACCCACTATATAATAAGAGGAGTGCGCTCATAATTGTTTTCACACATATAAGGTTACTTGAGCTGCACCCCGCCCAGTATAGCTAGGAGAACGTTCACACACTCACACTCTCACCTTTACCCTTTAAAGGCAGGGTTACACCTAGTGTCTTAGTACATCCCCTTTAAGATGCACGATTTTAATTACATTAGGGCATTTTCCATTCCACATTTCACAGTTGCAGTCCAGAGGGTGAGACAGGACCCAGAACAGGTGAGAGAGCTCTGTAAATAGCTTCTGGGCTTATGATATCATAGCTATGGAATCAAACTAATGCTTTCACGTATTTTCCTTTTAGACCAGGGACAGCTTTTGATATCTTACTAATATTTCTTAGATTCCTATACATAGATGAAATATATTCACACAGCCATTTTGGCAATTCCAAGTTTTGTGGTGTGCAGTGGATTTATTGGTTTAATAATTACATGTATTTCTGAAGCTAGCACCCACTATATAATAAGAGGAGTGCGCTCATAATTGTTTTCACACATATAAGTTTACTTGAGCTGCACCCCGCCCAGTATAGCTAGGAGAACGTTCACACACTCACACTCTCACCTTTACCCTTTAAAGGCAGGGTTACACCTAGTGTCTTAGTACATCCCCTTTAAGATGCACGATTTTAATTACATTAGGGCATTTTCCCATTCCACATTTCACAGTTGCAGTCCAGAGGGTGAGACAGGACCCAGAACAGGTGAGAGAGCTCTGTAAATAGCTTCTGGGCTTATGATATCATAGCTATGGAATCAAACTAATGCTTTCACGTATTTTCCTTTTAGACCAGGGACAGCTTTTGATATCTTACTAATATTTCTTAGATTCCTATACATAGATGAAATATATTCACACAGCCATTTTGGCAATTCCAAGTTTTGTGGTGTGCAGTGGATATATAGATATCATGCATGACGCCTCAACCATCCAGTGAGCAGGTATCGTTCGCACAACCCAGCGAGCAATACTTGTTCACTGATGTGAATGAGCGAAGTCGTGAATGACATCGTTATCGTGGTGTCACACAGAGCTATGCAGCAGGTTGGCTGATCAAGGATCGTCTGAGTTGAGAACATGTTCTCATATCTGCAATCAACAATCCAATGATTTATCGTACTCATATCTCGGTGTTACGCGCAACGACGTCCTAGCGATGCCGTTTGAACGACTCCAAACCCATGACGTTTAAACGATATCGTTCACTATATCTTATCGTGTAACTGTACCTTTAGAGTAATCTGCAATAAGCCCATACATAGTAACATAGTCATATAGTTTTTAAGGTTGAAAGTAGATATTAAGTCCATCTAGTTCAACCCATAGCCTAACATGGGAAGCCCATTTTTGTTATTATTATTATTATTATTATTATTATTATTTTTAATTATTTAAATAAGTAATTTAATAAAAATGTGTGGAGTCCTGCCATAGTTTGATCGCCAGCCAAGGTATAACCAGGCATCTGGGGGATGCGATTCTCAGCCTGGTAAGGCCCAAGCATTCTGGGCCCCTAACACTGAAAACCGCAGCTGCCCTTGGAAATGGCGCATTTATCATAGTGCCACTTCCAGGCACTTTACTAGGCTCTTTCAGCAGTCCTGATGTGGGGTGGTATGCTTGGTAATAATTAATAATGGTGTTAATTCCTGCATTGAACTGACACTATTTTATTTTAAAATAATAAAAAAAAAATAATGGGCTTACCTGTATATTTTGATTGCCAGCCAAAGTAAAGCCAGGCAGCTGGGGGTAGTAGCCCGTAGGTGTCCGCTTTATCTGTGCTGATAATCAAAAATACTGCAGAGCACTGTCATTATTTCAAATAATTTATTTATTTTTACACTACTATATGTGTTAGGGACCCAACAGCCAATCACAGACGCTGTCACAGAGAATGGGCATCTGTGATTAGCTACGGGAGTAAGCTGAAATCAGCTCATACATTCTACCATAGTAGATTGTATGGGCTGATTGCAGATTCCTCGAAAAGCCAATCACAGACACCCATATTGTATAACAGCGTCTATGATTGGTTGTTCCACCCTCTGCAGTGAATATCCCGGAAGATAGTGAGTGGCCCGGAAATAGACTCAGCGAGAGAGTGGGACAACAGGATGGCGAGACCCAATAAGTATAATGATAATGTGAATTAATTATGTGCTTTGTTTTACAGGCCCCCAAACCCCCAAACCAGTAATGTAACATGGATTTCCCAGGGAAATCCATGTTTGTGATTTATGCAGAAACACTAGGTGTTCAGTACGGACCCCAAACTTTATAGTTCAGTTTTGCCCATCACTACTGACTACATCTTTATCTTTTCCCTTAGTCCACTATGTGTTCTTTTGATATTTCACCACATAACATTTTACTATTCCGCTAAAAAGAAAGGTTGAGGTTTTAAGGACTATGGAGATATCAGTAGGAAATGTAAAAAAGTAATCATGCTAGCAAAGTTAGCTACTAAAAGGCTAATCGCTAGTAACATTAAAATAAATCTCCAAAAAATGAATAAATACATCATTCAAATACATCATTGTCACCAAAAAGAAAACAAACAATACTATTGACCCCTTAAAAGATGATAATAAAAGGATAATTATTGTGGACAAAAAATGAATAAGAATTTTAAATAGGCATTTTAATCTGTGTTCTCCAGTGAATTGAATGATCTCCGGAATCATTTAGCAAGGCAAAAGTTAAATCAAAATTCACCACTAGTGATGAGCGAGTACCGAACTTTGTAATACTCATGTACTCATCTGAATAACGAATCCAATGTTATTCAACTAGTGATAGGCTCTGCCCACACAGAGCCAGCCATAAAACAAGCATTTCCGGAACAAGAAAGGAAGGTGAGCTTTTTTGAGTTATCATAGCATTAAACACCTTGCTGTGCCCCGCCAGAGAGAACCTATAATTCTATCTGCTCTCACTGGGGTGCCGACTCTCATTGTGTACTGAAGGGAGCTGGTAATTTGTGTCAGATTGCTCAAGATCGACACATCACTCACGAGCACGAGCATTACTTGCTGAGTAATGAGTATTGTGAATATCGTACTGTCCATGTGAGTAACGAATAGTAACGAGCAGATTCGCTGATCATTATTCACCACCTCATATAATAAATGTAACGCCAGAAGTATGTCTGCCTCTGAGCAAATTAAACAATGATAAATATCCCAGACCAGATGCCTTCCCTCCACAGATATTGAGAGAATTGAGCTTAGTAATGGACAGACCGCTGTATTTAATTATCTCACCTTCTTAGACTCTCTTGTAACTGGGTTGGTTCCAGAAGATTGGAGGATGGATGACGTGGTATCGTAATTTAAGAAAGGTAAGAAGTTGAATCCAGGCATCTACTGTCGGGTAAATCTGTCATCAGTGGTGTGCAAAGTTTTGAAGGCATTTTAAGAGAGGACATGTAGAAATATGAGGGTTGAATAAAAAGTAATGCCTCCACCTTCATTACTTGGGTTTCAAAGGGAAAATTTTAACAAATCAAATACAGAAATAATACTGAGAATGCACTCTTTATTAACTAATATTTGCTTTTCAACATAATCACAAGACCATTGGATAAACGTCTGCCAATGATGAACAAGTTTTCTGAAGTTGTCAGGGAAGAAGTTGACACTCTGGTTCCCTAACCAGCCTCTCACAGTTCTCTTAACTTCTTTATTAGATACATAGTGATGTCCCTGCACATCCTCTTTTATTATCGGGAACCAATAGAATTTAGATGGTGCCAAATCAGGACTGTATGAAGGATGGTGTATGGTGGTGAGCTTCAGCCTCTGATGTTCTGTTGTGGTATGTAAAGTGTGCAGTTTGACATTGTCATGCTGCAGGAAAACATTTCGCTTTTCCTTTTGGACCCTTGCTAATCATCAACACCTTCTGCTGTCAAGAATTCAATGACAACACGTTGCTTAAATCGCATTGACTTAACATCTTTGCAGAGTTCCATTCTTTACACTGTAGCAAAACAACAGTTCATTATTTAAGCTTTCTGGAAATTATAGCTGTAAAGGAGAGTCTACTGAACAGTCCAGGACTTGCTGCATATCAATGCTGCATCTGCTGAGTAGTTACGAAAGTGGAGGTATTACTTTTCATTCAACCCTCATATGTACAAATAAATGTGTTGTCAATACAAAGGACAGGCACATAACTTACTCCTTCCAAAGACCAGGACCAAGGGCAATCATTATGGGGGGAAGAAAGGCGATTCTGGCAACTTAATAAGAAAGAGTTCCTCACAGCTGGAGCAATCAGACTATGGAACGCCGACCACAAGAGGTAGTAATGTAAGACACTATAACTGATTTAAAAAAAAAAAGTGCTGGTTTATTCCTTCAGTACACATAACAATATGTGTAACAAATAATGTTATGGCAACAAATGTATAATTGGTGGTAAAATGTAGAACTTGATTGACCTAGGTCGTTTTTCAACCTTTGTACCTATGTAACTGATTTAGTCAGAAAACATTTTTTCATACACAATTTTGAAGCCTCAAGCTCACTGTTAGAGTTTCTGCCTTCCATACCACAGGTCCTGAGTTTACATCCCAGCGGTGACAAACTATAAGAAGAATATAATAATCAATTAAATATATGGAATCATCCACTGGCAGTTGACGGATGCCTAAGGCCCCTTATGGTATTCTGTGTAATAAGCTACATCGGATGCAAATGCAACACAGCTGGTTTATGTAGACAATTGTTTATATCAGTGTCCTGATGGCCCTGCTCACCCCATGGTCTCATGTGCAGATAAACCAGCTGCTCAAGCAATATGTCTGCTCAAATGTGAAGAGACACTGCGGATTTAGAGCCCTGACTGAAAAAAAAACAGTTATTATCACAATTAAGATTTAATGGGATTCATAAGTACAAAATAATGGATCAGTTTACATATAACAAATAGAAATTGTAGGTGCACTTCAAGCTTTCCTAAAGTAAGTATGTATTTATAGCTTACTGCTTATAATTGTTGTGATTTAGTTTTAATTTTCAGACTACATTAACATATTTAGATTTTTCTTTATTTAAATCATACATTTATTTTGGAAAAATCCATCACTGGAATATTCATCTAATGCTTGGATTTCTGCAACAGATGTTTTAGGTGATCGACGTGTGGATTTCCCCATTTGTCTAAGTGCAGTCACTACTATTTCATATGAATTTTTTTGAAAATTAAATATGAACTATCCTATTCATTTTCAATGGATGTGAAACGTCAGCAGTTTGGGTGAAGATCTATGTGTGAAACCAAAATCCTCATAAAATCTTAAGAGATGTGGAATAGCTTGATGCATCTTGACTCACTCTAAACTTTCAAGGCAATGTTTTCTGAAATAGAAGATATGATTTTATTTTGTTCTCTATTAAATATGTATGACTTGTTATCTCAACTGGAAACTGCGCATATAATTTAAATAACATAAAAGTACCCCTTATGAACTCCCGAAGATGTTCCTAAATTACTTAAAAGTCAGAAAACATGTTCAGGTGCTAACAATTTACAATACATCACATATTATAGTACACTACATTGCATATCTTTCCCCTTGACATAAAAGTTCAGATACTCAGAGATCTTATCAAGTTTGTTACATTTCTTAACATTTTGGATTCACTTTGAGCTGTATATATTACAAAAGGATTAACAGAAGCATAGCAATTGATTAAGTTAAAGGGTTTATCCATTACTGTAGAATCCCCTTCAATGTTTCTAATGTTCCTATACATACAATAATTCTGTTATCTGCTGGAGTAGCACTGCTCTTTAATTCCAAGTGTTTAGTCCCTCAGCAAACTAGTGACAATACTTTTGTCACTGAGCATTGCAGCCAATCAAGAGCCACTGATGGGCTGCAGCCTTCAGACTTAGGAGGGTGCAACAGAGCAGCTTTGGGCTGGGAGTGAAGAATGTGTTCTCTATTTTTCTTTCATTCATTTTTACTTCTGTAGGCTTAGGCTAGCTTCACACCCCGTTTTTGGGATCCATGTGTATCTGTTTTGAATTGGATAGGCAGGGATCCGTTTTGGTCTCCCATGTATCCCTAAAGGCACCTTTCTACGCCACCACTATCACTGGCAATCGGTATCAACCATACTTGCGCGTGCATGTTTTTAACGTTTGCTAACGATCGCCGATTCCGCATGTACATGCCGCAATTGCGTTGTCAACTCAAGGTATCATGGTTACCCGGAAGTTTCAACAGATCCTGCGGATAACTTCCTGTTGAATTCCGTCGCCATTTCACACGCCGCTATCCACAAAGGAATATGGGCGTACCTGTGCAGCAGCTACAACACATAGGCGTGCCACACTTTGTCACGCCACGCCCAAACTACAACCATTGGCCAACACAATAGCGTCCTGATTGGTCAGGGTGCGCAGGGCAGCTGGCGAATACGTGACGCAATTGTGTTTGGCTTATCACACGGAATAGACGCTTGTGGGGTAGCAAAGTGTGCCTATATCCACTTAGGAGACGCTCACACTTCACACAGAAGCCATTTGGAATTACACAGTCAGTGCGTTACCATACTATGTGTTTTGCTATGTGCGTCTGTAGCTAAATGTGGGAACATAGCCACAATGCAGATAGCATATGTGGCTACATATGTCTATGGCATTGAGCAGCTGCCATGCCACCACTACACTATGTGTGTGTGTGCACATGTGTTGCACTAATTGAGTAATCCTACATGGCACACAATATCATGTGCTGGATCACTGTGTTGTGTCCAGGTGACCCTGGGCCACACCACACCACACCACAATGGATCTGTACACACATTTGTCACATACACTGTTGACCAAATACCTTAACCTGGCTCATTGCTGCCAACACATAAGATACAGATTGTATCCCGTGTTGTTGTACTTCTATTTGTGTGTGGTTACATTGTATGTGTCAGAAGCTCAACATATGTGTGCCAACGTTTTATATGTGTGGCCACCATGGCATTGATATGTAGTGGGGGCATAGACCTGCTGCAACTTACGTCATTTGCAAAGAAACACGTTCAGGTGCACTCAAGACAGGTCCATTGCTATGGCTAATAAATTAGTTGCACACTAACATGTTGCAGTGTTGCCAACATGCAGAGACACATTGTTGATAACTCAACATTGGGTTTGTTGCCACATTATGTGGCCTAGTAAAAGCATACATGATGGCTTTGTATAGTTTAGTATATATAGCTTGCAATGTGTGTGTGTAGCCTTGTCACATACTCACCACGCAGCCTTGCAATCCTGGCCCTCAGATCAACAATGCGGCCCGGGCACTTGTGCCTCAGGTCTGCAATCTTCTTCTGAATCTGCTTACAGGTCCTCTCAACACCCAGTTTGCTCAGCAGAGCACGCTGTATCCTGCGCAGGATACTGTGTTTGCGCAGCCGTGGGTGGCGGTGGTGGTGCTCACACCAGTAGTCATGGCGGTCCGCAATATCTATCAGGAGCAGGAGCTCCACAAGACCCCAAGGTGCTGCGCGCTGTGCAGCGGTCATGACTGTGCTGGTATTTGCAGGGGAGGTCCAGGCACCTGGCATGCGGAGCGAAAGCGAAACTAACGTCATGACATCACGACGCACACTAGCGCCGCCAAACAACATTGTGTAGAATAACAACCCAGGCGGTCGCGGAGCGGGAGTCGCATAGTAAACACAACAGCGTCACCAAAATCGGGCCGCATAGCAGTGCGTGCCGTATGACACTCATTTGCGATGACTACGTCAATTCATGAACTGTCATGTGGCCCAGAATCATGTACATATCACCTCATCTGAACTACATGACATTATCTTGCGCAATTGAATGGCCACGTCATTGGACTTAGGTAGTGTGTTGTTGTGTAGGTGCAGATGCGTGTGGTGCTGAAGTGACAGCTCCTCAAAGATGGCGCCCTGTGCTGGGACAGCCAATGGTAACACAGTAGTGTTGAAACGTACGTCGGCTGTGGGATTGAGGGAGGAACACTGTGGCAGTCAGGGGTCCAAAGGAGTCCATTCAGGCACCAGGTAATTTGAACACTCCAGTATTCAATATATGATCATTTAATGACCGTTTTAACATAAGTGTGATGGTGCTGTAAATATATTATTTCTGTTCCCCTGTCATAATTGCTGCTACTTTGTGCTTTTTTGTAGCCCACCCTAGTACTTTGTGCATGATAGGGACTGTGTTCCCGCTTAGGACATGTTGTGTATAATAAATAATTTTTATATGAATTAATTTTAATCAATAAAGTAACTTTTTGCCATAAAATATTGGATGTGCTGATTCACTATAAAAATATCAACACAGTTTAATCTGTGGCGATATTTTGTAAGGTAAAACGTGTTTGAGGTGAAGCACCTAATTTTAGGGACCTTTTATGTGTACGCCGCAACTTTGTAGCAATTTCAAGGCAACAGTGACAAAAATCACGATTGCCAGGCAGTTGCTAACCCGCAGTGGCGGCGTGTAAAGGTACCTTAAGGGCATAGATTGGGCCTATATGGCCATCTGTTTGTGTCAATTCAGTCAGGTATCCATTTGTTTCATGTTTTTTCTTTTACCCAGAATCGGAGATTGCACCATTTTTTGGGGCAGTGGACAAAAATGGATAGAAACAAATCCGGCGTGGTCCGGTACGCATAACATGGGGGTCTATGGAGAAGGATCAGGAAAAAAAAACCATTTTCCGGATCCGTTTTGCAAAGCTCCTAACAGCCCTATTTCTGTTCAGGATCTCTGTCTGTCTCTTTCTCTCTCTCACTCTCTCTCCCTCTCCAGAACTGACATTACCATTATTTCCTATGGCTGAAGCGATTGCCAATGTTTTTATATGCACAAAATGGATCCTTCAAAAAACAAGATTCGGGAGCATAAATGCCATCCATTTACACAAATCCATGCCTGTCCATGTGATCCTTCAAATTAAAGGATCCACACGGACAGGCAAAAAATGTGGCATGAGGGGAGCCTAAGATAACTACCATAAAACTGAACGGGAGATGCAAAAACAGTAGAGCAGATTGAGCTACATTGTTTCCATAGTTCCTAATTTCAGAAAGCAGTGAAAAAGGCCATGCAACTCTGATTCCAGGGTAATTTGGAGTCCCGCTATTTTTGTTCTGGTGCCCAGTCTTCTGAGGCCAGCATTATTTTATTCAAGAATTGCTGAGATTAGAAAAACCCTTAAATAGTAGCACCAAGGACTTCAGAGGGCTTTACTACACCTCAGTATGCCATTAATTCATTATGCATAGGAGAAATAAAGGTAAATCATCAATCAGGTTTCTTAAAGGGGTTGTCTGGTTTAGAATGAAAAGTCTGTATCACTCTGTGTGACTGGAGGCTTGGGAATCCCCCCAGCACATGCACTTTATGCTGCAAGGATTTGCCGATGTCAGAGCTGGAAATGGTGGTCAACTATGCAACATGCATACTTTCAAAAAGTAACCTTTTTCAAAAAGAGTTCTAGATGAAAGTGTATATTGCATTGTTGAGTCTCTGACACCACCGAATGTCCACAGTGCAGAGAGTGTGCGCAAGGGGTATTCCCAAGTCTTCATTCACACAATGTGATGAAGACTTCAGATAACCCCTTATTTTAGCACCACACAAAGCTGGGGCTCACCAAGTGTTTAGGGTTCTGTATTGTAGAGTCAAACGAGCCTCCACCCCATATAACTTTTTCCTAACATTCAGTGTCAAGCATAAAAATTATTCTTTATTGAACGCACATCAAACAATTGTCCAAGAGCAAAATAATATCTCACCCTCCTTACATCAAAGTTCACTTTACATCAACATTTAAGCAAATACCGACAGGACAAGGGGGATCACAGCGCCTCCCTATAATCTGATATTGCATATTGCTTTTACTAGTGGGAGCTTCATCAGACTCATCAGCTCTCTCCCATTGTACCTGTCCTCTTACGTCTTATCACCACTGTAAATTATGAAGTATGTATTCTGTTTTTTATCAATAGCGGTTTGTTTTATAATACTTCTCATTTTATACATTTGTGAAAATCGATTCAGAATATGTTAAGGTGATAATTTTGGTATTTTAATTTACATTATATAATAAAAATATTATTAAAAAATTACGCAGCATGCAACCTTCAATGAGGTTGGTGGTACAGCAGCTGACAATTCCCTATTAAACCTTAGTTAGAGTTTAAAGAAAATAGCTTACATTTTACAGGAAATTAAATAGTTAATTCTTTTTGTCCTGCCAAAGTGAATGACTTGTATTCCGTCCTTCTGGGAATGGAATGATTATGTGAAAAGCAGGGTGCCCTGTAACAAGGCTTGTAGGTTCCTCACAACAGGTTGCATGCCTGCGGTTTACAGATATAATTGAACAATGATTAGCTTTAAGCAGCCTCGCTGTGGTTATATAAAGCCAAGCACATAACATTACATCCACCTAGGCACAAAGTCTGTCCATCCTCCTGCATAGTTATCTATAGTCCATGTAATGTCAATACACAAAATATCACACACAAAGAAAGTAGCTGACTTATTGGAAAGGGTCACATAATCGGATATCTATCACACCAATCTATCAAAAATCTCTGATTTATGGAAAGCAAATCCAACCCTGACACCAAGCTTTACTATAGTTCATCCTCAGGGTTTAAGGAGCATTGTAGAGACAAGATACACAGTCTTACACATAATATGTCTCCAAAATCATCAGTACTGGAAAGACTCAGTCTTGGCACAAGTCTTTAGTCTTGCAAGTACTTGAAGAGTACAGAGAAGTTATTGATGTGATTGATTGCTCTGAACATATCCATCTTCCCATGTAAAGAGTACTAAGCAAATTATATCAGAAAACGTACGCCTCCAAATCAATATAAGGTTGTTTAATAAATAATCTTTTACCTGTCATCATTTTGCCAACCTTGGTCCCCAAGTAGCAAATCCCGAAATCTGTACCTAGGTGGTAGAGGAGGAACTTCACTGTCTAGATCCACCATGCTTTCTATTCCCAGGGCAGGCAGCAGAGATGCTGGCTCAGAGGCTGCAGGTTGCTGGAGCAGGCAGTGTGGATGCTGACTTGGATCACTTTGCAGCTTTACCTTTCTCAGACAGACTGTTATGGATTGGAAGCTTTCCCCACATCCATACAGCATCCAGACTCCTCAGCATCCACATCAGAAACGCCTCTGCTCATCTCATTTGCTACTCAAGAAGCTCTAAAGAAGATGTGAAATGGACCACAATCAGAGAACGAAGCTTTCAATGAATGGTTTGCTTCACTGCACTGTGTGAATACAAGAGAAAAAATCATTAAAACGATTAATGATAAGGGTCACGTATGTGTCGAAGTCTGAAAGTGCTTGTCATTATATCACATTGGTGTCCTGCTTCCCCGCATCTTTCTTAATCTGCCATTATAAGACATATCTAATTTTATGGAATTGGTTTCTATTCATTTCTTGCACTTTTAATTAGAGATGATAAAATAATTGTACCAGATTTGAAACCCACAGTCCCCGAACAGTCCACATTTTACAATTCTACTTACTATTAATTCTACTTACTATTCGGCATTTCAGATGCATTATAACTAGAGATTACTAATAAAGATGTCTGTGTAAAGTAATACCCATACATATTAATATACATTCATAGAACGTTTGATATCAAAGTATATTATAAGGTTGTGAGATCATGTAGAAATGTGTTATTGCTGGTAGAATCAGATATTTTTAACATCATTAAAGAGGATTTGTCAGCTGGTTTTTGCAACCTCATCTGTGAGCAGCATGATGTGGGAAAAGAAACTCTGATACCAACGATGTATCCGTTAAATTATGGGTGCAGCAGTTATATTCGGCTAGGGTCACACTTGTGCTCTGACCCTAGCCTAACAGATTGTGCTTAAAACTTAGAACTTTTCCCAGAAGCGCATAGCGTTACCACTATGCGCTGCCAGAGAACGCTGCCCCTATTTACCCGATTTTCCCAACCAGGCAGACACAAAGCTGCCTGGAGTGTGCTTTAGCAGAGCGCACAGGAAACGTTGCAGACGTTTCCTGTGTGCTGTTGTAAATCACACTCCCAGCAGCTTCTTGTGTGGCTGGTTGGGAAGGTAAATATTGGGTAACTAGGGGCAGCGTTCTCTGGCAGCGCATAGTGGTAACGCTATGCACTTCTGGGAAAAGTTCTAAGTTTTAAGTGCAATCCTTTAGGCTAGGGTCAAAATGCAAGTGTGACCCTAGCCTAACACTGTCAGAGATTTATCTGTTATGGATGTATCAGTGCTCAGATAACTAACCTCTCAACAGCACTGATTAGCAGCTTTTTCATGTGTATTGTATATTGAAAGTGCACTAATCACTGTTGGGGGTGGGGATGGACCAGTGGGCAGTTAGTGATAATCTTCTGCAGATTGAACACTGATTGTATTGAAGCAACAGCACACAGGTTAATAAATTACACATCACATAAATTGGAGGCTCAGTCCCTATCTTATACTAAACACAGATTACATAGCGAAAACCTGCTGACAGATTCCCATTAATACTGATTTTTTTCCTCCATCAACATATTTTTAACATCATCACTACCCAAAGGCCCCTATGGAAATTAAATAGTTGATGGAAAAATGGTAGATTGGATGACTTATTGCAAGAAGCTTACTACTAAGCTCATGAGCTCAATTCAAATTATTCTATAAATTAAATTATTAAAGACACTTTCTGTCTGAAGGGTTCTCCCATAGGAAAAATAACATGTAGCTTCTACTTCTCTTACTCACATGTATAACATCACCCAAACTCTGGACTTTCAGAAAGCCCATGAGAAACTTTTCTGATTGTTAAGCTACAAGGGTTGCGGTGCCAAATAGAGATGCTTGATCCCTAAAAAGGAAATTAATGGGGTTACGTGTGCTGGACACAAACGTTTTTCATCATTTAACTTGACTGTAGAAGGCTGAATCATGATAGTGTGCAGTGTAGAGATGACAAACCATTTGAAGTACAGGCTCGGTTCTGTTAGCAAAAGGGGTATATGTTTGCCAAACAGTTCGGCGAACTTCTGAACCCCATTCAAATCGATGGAAGGCAAAATCAAGGGCCTAAAAAAACCTTAATGGGAATCTGTCAGGTTGTTCTATGCCCCTCTACTATCACTACCTGTTCCTGCACCTTCCTAGCTGGTCCCTAATATTTTTTCTCATATATATATAGCTTGTCAGCATATGTACATCATTGGTAGTAGCTGAGTGCTGCAAGGTTTTTTTCTAGTATATTGATCCAGCATCCCTGCTGGCACCAATTCACATTATGTCTGTGAGTGCTGTGCAGTTTTTTTCTCTTTTGTATCATGTGGAGTGGCTGGCTCCATTACTGCAATGTGCACCCTCGTTGCAAACAGGTGATCTAGGGTCTAGATGGTGTCCGCCCACTTAGTAGTGGGGTAGGGTGGACAAGGAGGACTTGGGTGTCAGCGATAGGACTCGTCGGACCTGAAGTCACTTTGTCACAGTCGATGAGCAAGCAGACATTGGCCAATGTGTGTACTAAGAACTTCAGATTTAAAAAAAATAATAAGAATTTTGAGTTTTTTGAAAAAAACGTAAGTTTTTTAAATTTTTTCTTATATATATAGCTTGTCAGCATGTGTGCATCATTGGTGGTAGCTGAGTGCTAAAAGGTTTCTTTCTAGTAATATATATATATATATATATATATATATACAATTGTTCTTTCTGGTTTTTCACATTTTCTCTCTCTTTTTTGATTTTTCTTTGATTGGGACATCGATGTTTGGACATCTTGAAATGGCTGACTTTTCCATCTTGGTGCCACAGTTGCCAGGTTAGGTAGCTATAGAATGAAAGATATTGAACACAATTATGAGACATCAATGAAATATAAGTTCGAATCGCAAGAAAACCCATGCATTTTACAAATTTGTAGCAATTGTTCAAGAGATTTTTTATCGTTATATATCCTTTCAGGATTTTTTATATTAATAAACACTTTTTAGTTTTATAATGAATTCATCACATGCAAGCTCCGCTTTGGGCCTCTTCAGTATTTCCCCTTCTCATGCAAATTTATAAGGGAATTAAAATATTTTTTGTTCTCCGATGAGTTGGATTGGATTCAGGGCAGAATGAGGTCATGTATCCCTTCCCCTTCCTGTGATGTACTTAACTTGTTAGTTATGGGCCACTATATATAAGATCACCTGTTATAGTATGTAACATTACTACTCCCTGAGTAAGAAGTCGGGACTGGCTCCGAAACGCGTAGGAAATAAAGAAAACGTTTGTGATGAACATCGTATAATTTCTCTTGATACGAAGAGCGCAGCACAGGTCCGTGAACACTGTCCTCCCCTGAAAACAGGAAGTGACACAGGGAGAACTCTGAGCCAGCCCTGGGACCTTCTTGGACACTCCCAGCCCTGCAGAGATCTTCTAACACGATGCTTCTTACTCCGGTTGTGCAGAGGTGCACAACCAGGATAGATGAGTGGCCCTTTGGTCCCCTCTCACAAAAGCCCATATACCATTAGGTGATTTTCACATTGCGCCCCCTTCTGTGTTTATTACAAACATTGAGAGAGAGGTTGAGGGCGCAGCTGGAGGCCCTAGAGGAGATGGACAAGGTTGATGCAATGGATGAAGAGGTAGGCTAGGGTCAGATTAACGTTTATGGGGGGTTGCATTAAAAACATAGATTTTGGCATCCTAAACGCAGTGCTACCCGCCATGGTAGCGCCGCGTTAATTCTGCCAATGCTTACCTATGGTGATGCGGCCCCTAGCGCAGCTCAAATGTCAGCATGTGAGCGAAATCTTGTGCTTTTTCCTAACGCAAGCAAAGATGCTTTCAACAGCTCCTTTTCTTGTGCTAGGAAAAAGCGTGAGATTTCACTCAGATGCTGTTGTTTGAGCCGCGCTTGGGGCCGCGTCACCATAGGTAAGCATTGGCAGCATTAATGCGACACTACCATGGCAGTAGCACTGCGTTCAGCCTGCCAAAACCTATGTTTTTAACGCAACCCCCCTTTAATGTTAATCTGATCCTAGCCGTACAGGTAGAAGTTTGTCCCAAAAGTTTTGGAGATTTCCCCCATGGCTCTGCAGCCACCAGAGTCATCCAGTGGCCAGTGAAAAGATGTAATGCCCCTGGCAATATTTGCTTATCAAGGTGTTAGTGGTAATATGCACTCTATCACACACAGAGTTTGTCAAGGAACAGGTGATGTTATCTGCAACATGCTGGTGTAGCCCAGACACAGCTTTCTGCCAGAAGTAATGGGTTCATTCCAAGTGGGTTCTTGAACCTCACCATCATCCTCTCTTTTGTCCCGCTCCTCACCATGAGAGTTGCCCTCCTCCTCTTCCTGCTTTGAATGCACAGTACAGTATGGGTGGTCCTTGTCACACTCTCACCCGTGCCTGCTCTCACAGGATATGGGGGATACTTTCTGTGAATGTGACCTCACCGTATTGCTGTAAGGATAGGGTCAGACTTTTGTCTGCCTTTGAGCCTGCAAGATCCTGCAGAAACTTAGTTTCTCGCCAGAGTAGCGCATAGTGTTACCAGGAGGTAACGCTATGCACTGCCTGTCTGTTGATCTTTATGGCAAAGGGATGCTTAACGCAGCCTCCGGCTCCACAGAGATCTCCAGGTTATGAGCTTTTGTAGAGCGCACAGGAAAACAGTGCAAACAGCGTTTCCTGTGTGCTCATCAAAAGCGCATATCTGGGCCATGTAAGTGGAGCTGCCGGCAGCACGATGAATCCATTTAACATAAGGATAGTATATAAATGCAGTGCATAGTGTTACAAGCCAATAACGCTATGCGCTGAGCCTGAAAATTACCAAGTTTTAAGCGCATCCACCAGGCTAGGGCGAGACGCAGGTTTGATCCTAGCCTAAGGCTCCATGTCCATGTTGAAGGTGATTTATTAGCCTGCACCTGGGCTTGCTTCACATATGGGTTCTGACTGCATCCTGTAAGTGCACTTGGTTTCTGTTTTTGGCATAGATGGTAAGGTTTTTTGATGCTGCTTTTTCTAGTAGTTTTTTGTACAATTTTGATAGGACTGATGAGCATGGGAAGCCGTGACATGGATCATCAGCTTAAATGTCTTGGCCAATACATGAAACAATATCCCATTTACAAAGGTTTTTTGCTTATCATATAAAAAACTTTTTGCACTTTTTTATCTATCCAGGGTGCAGTTGGGCCCCTAGGGGTGCCATTCATCTAGTGGTGCAGAAGTATTGTACTGTGCAGCCCAATGCTCAGGCAGCAGAGCGGTTGGGTAGCTTTCAGACACTCCGCATCATAGGTATCAGTGTGAATGGTGTTCTATGCAGGCTCATTGTATGCATGGCAAGTCGCCTCCCACACCTTGCTGGTTGAGGTGATTTATTAGCCTGCACCTGGGCTTGCTTCACATATGGGCTCTGACTGCATCCTGTAAGTGCACTTGGTTTCTGTTTTTGGCATAGATGGTAAGGTTTTTTGATGCTGCTTTTTCTAGTAGTTTTTTGTACAATTTTGATAGGACTGATGAGCATGGGAAGCCGTGACATGGATCATCAGCTTAGATGTCTTGGCCAATACATGAAACAATATCCCATTTACAAAGGTTTTTTGTTTATCATATAAAAAACTTTTTGCACTTTTTTATCTATCCAGGGTGCAGTTGGGCCCCTAGGGGCGCCATTCATCTAGTGGTGCAGAAGTATTGTACTGTGCAGCCCAATGCTCAGGCAGCAGAGCGGTTGGGTAGCTTTCAGACACTCTGCATCATAGGTATCAGTGTGAATGGTGTTCTATGCAGGCTCATTGTATGCATGGCAAGTCGCCTCCCACACCTTGCTGGTTGAGGTGATTTATTAGCCTGCACCTGGGCTTGCTTCACATATGGGCTCTGACTGCATCCTGTAAGTGCACTTGGTTTCTGTTTTTGGCATAGATGGTAAGGTTTTTTGATGCTGCTTTTTCTAGTAGTTTTTTGTACACCCTTGGTTAACTCGCCAAAGTCATCTAGGGTGGGGGTAGCCAACTACAGTTCTCAAGGTGTGAGAACAGTTCACGTTTTAAGGTTTTCCTTAGCATTGCACAGGTGCAGTGAAGCTTCTAACTATATTTGTGGTAATGACAGTTGTATTCCAGAAGACAGCATCTGAGATGAAATCTAAATCAGAACTATTCTGGCTAAATCAGTCTTTTATTTGTGGAAACAAAAAATGTGTCTAGAAATGAAAAATTACTCCAGTGATTGGTCTGTCATACACGGTTGAGTTCTCCATCAATCTCTTTTATATATCTGGGCAAAAGGTTAAAGGGAAAACACTAAGTATTACTTGTAGTGATAACACAAAGTATTTGGTCATTTTATATCAATAGTTACTGTTATCTCCTGTGATCTTTAAACTTCAGCATCACAAAAGAAATAAAAAATAAATCAAAAAGAAATTGTATTTAAGAGATAAAGATGTTTGCCCTTATGCTGCTAAATTGTATTCGTTGGGCAAAAAATAAAAAAAATCTGAATGATGAACAGGTGACAAAAGTTATATAAATAGGTGTATGTTAAACATTTTTAATTCTGCATTCAATCTGATAGCATGTGAATTAAAAACAATGAATGAACTCAGCACTCACAGAGATGGCTAACTCATCATTTGGCTTCTTGAGTAGGAGATGTTAAAGAGAAGAAAACAGAAATGCCAACTATTATAGAAGGGGGATGAGAAGACTCAAAGAGACACAACATTTAATATAATTAATTAACTCATGTACTGTATTGGACCGAGGACACTTATAATTGAAAGCCAGGACAAGATCCAGTTACAACGAAATATGCTTTATTTATGGATCCACATTCACATTAAAATGCATCTTGTTAGGAATGCAGCCTTGTCATGTGAGGCTGCATGACTGACTAGATACATTTTAATGTGAATGTGGATCCCTAAATAAAGCATATTTCGTTGTAACTGGATCTGGTGCTGGCTTTAAATTACAAGTATCCTTGGATATGGTGGACGCCAGCCACCGCAGAGCATTTGGATCGGATCAACCTGGAGGCAAGGCAAGCTTTCCAATTCCCTGTCTCTCTTCATTACTGTATTAGACCATATGACACATCCCAAATTTAGAGGGGAAAGTAAAATATATATATATATATATATATATATATATATATATATATAATATATATTATATATATGTATATATATATATATATTCTTAATGTAAAAATGGGGCTCCACCTTATAGTAGGAATTTAGCTTAATAGAAGATGGTGCAGCGCGTTCATGGAAGGCATGGGTGGAGGCGATGCTACGGGCCCTGGGCTGGGAGGTGAGGGAATCCCGGTGGTGCGAGGCAGGAGATTGATCACCTGCCGATGGGCTCAAGGGAGATGCTGGTATACAAGGCAGGAGCCATTGATCTCCTGCCAGTGAGTTTCAGGAAAATGGTGCCAGGATCTCAGCCCTTCATTGATAGTGATGAGAAAATAGTGAAATACTGGATTCACCAGTATCGTAACGAGTAGTCCAATGCAAGTCAATAGGAAATGCGAGTATTTTTCTGCTGGACCCAATGAAGAGGTCTGGACCCAATGAAGAGGTCTGGGGGCATAAGAAAAAGGCTAAAATGGATGTGAAACAGGGACGGACCTACCATTCGTGCAGCCTGTTCAATGAACGGGGCCCCAAGCTGCTGGAGGGCCCCCAAGGCTCCAGCACGTCTGGCTCTGTCCACATGACTAATTTGTAAACTATTCAAATTAGCCATGTGTGGAGCAGAGGCACAAGCAGAGGAGCTACTTGAGCTGCACTGCTGCAGGACCTGCGATGATGTCACAACAGTCACATACATGTGACTCGGGTGGGCGGAGCCATGGAGTTTTGACCAGCGGGAAAGAAGCTGGAGAAGATGGACAAGAGGAGTGCAAGGTATGTGAAAGAGGGGTGCAGAGGGTGGCAGGCTGTGCAGGGGGATGAAGGATTCAGGGGGGATAGAGAGATCAGGGGTATGGAGAATGGAGAAACCAGGAGGATGGAGAGACCAGGGGGATGGAGAGACCAGGGAGGTAGAGGATGGAAGGAGCAGGGGGATGAAGGATAGAGAGATCAGGGGGATGGAGGATGGAGGGAGCAGGGGGATGAAGGATGGAGAGATTAGAAAGATGGAAGGAGCAGGAGGATAAAGGATGGAGAGATCAGGAGGATGGAGGATGGAGGGAGCAGAAGGATGGAGGATGGAGAGATCAGGGGAATGGAGGATAGAGAGACCAGAGAGATGGAGGGAGTAGGGGGATGGAGGATGGAGGGAGCAGGGGGATGGAGAATGGTGAGACCAGGAGGATAGAGGATGGAGAGACCAGGAGGTTGGAGGATGGAGGGAGCAAGGGGATGGAGGATGCACAGACCAGGAGGATGGAGGATGGAGGGAGCAAGGGGATGGAGAGATCAGGGGGATGGAGGATGGAGAGACCAGGGCGATGGAGGGAGCAGGGGATGGAGGATGGAGAGACCAGGGGGATGGAGAGATCAGGGGGATGGAGGGAGCAGGGGGATGGAGGATAGAGAGACTAGGAGGTTGGAGGATGGAGGGAGCAGGGGGATGGAGGATGCACAGACTAGGAGGATGGAGGATGGAGGGAGCAGGGGGATGGAGGGAGTAGGAGGATGGAGGATGGAGGGAGCAGGGGAATGGAGAGATCAGGGGGATGGAGGATGGAGAGACCAGAGGGATGGAGGGAGCAGGGGGATGGAGGATGGTGAGACCAGGAGGATAGAGAATAGAGAGACCAGGAGGTTGGAGGACGGAGGGAGCAGGGGATGAAGGATGCACAGACCAGGAGGATGGAGAATGGAGGGAGCAAGGGGATGGAGAGATCAGGGGGATGGAGGATGGAGAGACCAGGGCGATGGTGGGAGCAGGGGGATGGAGAATGGAGAGACCAGCGGGATGATGGATGGAGAGACCAGGGGAATGGAGGGAGCAGGAGGAGGAGGGCACAGGGGGATGGAGAGACCAGAGGGATGGAGGATGGAGGGAGCAGGAGGATGGAGGATGGAAGGAGCAGGGGGGTGGAGGATGGAGAGACCAGGGGGATGGAGGATGGAAAGACCAGGGGGATGGAGGATAAAGAGACCAGGGGATGGAGGATGGAGATACCAGGGGAATGGAGGATGGAGGGCCCAGGGGAATGGAGAGACCTGAGGGATGGAGGGAGCAGGGGGATGGAGGATGTACTGGGCTATATATATTATTTGGAGGCTGTGCTGGGCTGTATATATTATTTGGATGCTACAACTGGCCTCCAAATAATATATACAGCCCAGCAGTTGCCTCCAGATAATAAATACAGCCCTGCCAGCCTCAATATTGTACACACAGCCCATTTAGTGTGGGAAAACTCACAGCAAGAATTGATGTTCTGCAGATTTTCCTACACTAAAATATGCAGCATTTATAAATATTACAGTCTATATATTTACATAACTTTGTTGCACTATGAAGGGGGGGGCCCAAAAATTTCTTGCACAGGGGCCCACTACAGTCTATGTCCGCCCCTGATGGGAAAGTGATGAAAATGAATGGGAAAAGCCTGGAGAATATGCCGGCATCCATTTCTGACTCACATAAGGTTTCTGGAAATAAGGTTGTCACAGTATTAGGCTACTTTTACAGATTCACAAGAAAACCTACCAAACCTAACTTAACGAGGACCTGTCACCCCATGGTGCTATTGTGGCGCCCTGCTCATGCAGGTAGCCAAAGCCTTCCCTAATGCACAGCTGGGTTTCCACAGCAGGTACTTACTACATGCAACACCTTCCACCCGGCACAGTAGGAGGAGCTAGCCTCACTGACTTTAGGTGAGATCCCCTATAAATACTGCTGCTGGGGGAGGAGTTAGTTAGAGTGTGCAGATGCTAGGAGAGCTGCGAAGACGTCCTGGTGATCGGTGCCGTGGTTAGGCCCGAACCAGTGACCCGGAGTGGCCCTTCTGATGTTAAGCCGAGCCTAGAAGTGGGGACAGAAGGCACGGAGCTTAGCCAAGGGAGTAGAGGAACTAGTGGAAGTTAACCCCAGACGTACTGGACTTCAGGGATCCGCACCTTCAGGATTACTCCAGGACTGCAGAAAACCCCAGCACACCATGGAGACTTCAGTCATCTAGTCCTTCCAGCGAAAGGGAGCCAGACACCGTAGTGAAAGGCCAAACTGCAGTGATCATAGAGGGTAACCCCTGGACCGCGCAGAAGGAGAGAGAGGATCAGAGAAAGTGAGGAGGCCAGTCGTGTTGCATACAGACAGGGCTTCAGCGACAGCAGGAAACCTGAGGAGGCCTTATACCCACTTGCTGTGGAGACTCACTGTGTGCACCTGGTCACCCGACAGTGCTCTGGACATCTTTACCTGTGAATTCCATCAGTAAAAGAGACTTCTTCAGAGTGTGTGCGTTATTCATCTCCGGCCCCAGCCTCCCTATAGACTGCCTTACTGCTTCTTACCCTGTCCTCAAGTCCCACCCCAAGCTGCCCCTTTACTCTATGCTGCCCCGGAGGTCCAGCTCCACCTGTAGGGAGCTTTACTACCCTTGCCGCAATACCATCACCCTCCGGAGGACTGTGGTGGCGCTGGTGACCCATCACCAGGTACTACAGGTGGTGTCATGTGACAATAACTCTTATCCCCTGTGCATAACCCCTCTATTGAAGTGTCACCCAGGCCATGGGCTCAGGCGCTACCACCCGTGACATCCCCGTGAAAACCCCTTCGAGCCTGATAACCAAGTACCCCAGGGCCTGGGGCCTGGCATGTCTGCTGCATTCAGGGCAGGGGTCCCCCATGTTTCTAGCCTCCCTGTAACCTTTAAGAAATACTTTATAAAGTATACAGATAATGAGTCCGGAGGGATCTACTCAGTAATTTGTCATCACTGTTGTTGGTATCCTCCCTGCCTCCCGCACTCTCTTTGCCAGCTCCAGCCCTCAGCGATGACTCATACAGGAGGCTGAACAAGAGGGGGCTGGAGGTAGCATAGAGAGGGCTGGTGTCACGTCGCCATTGGACTCGGTGGCTAGTGTTCCTGCCTCGGCCGCTGGGAGGCGCTGGATTCCTTCGGCTGATGCTGCCGGTGATAAGAGGGCCATGTTCTCATGTCGCTGAACGCCGCCGTGATTCTCCTGTGGGTGATGTTGGTTGCAGAAGAGAGGGTCCTGCAGAGGTGTCTGATAGACGCAGCCTTCATTCTTCTGTCAGAAGTGGGATGGTTGGTGCCAGTTGTGCATCACCGTCTGGCCTGGTTCTGGGGGGTCCGGATGAGATCATCAGGCTGTGAGCTCCAGCCTATTGGAGGTAACCACGCCCTTCAAATACCTTGGAGCCTGTCTTCCGGGCTGTCAGATATAGTCTTTGTTCCCCAGTGATATAGTGTGTGTTTAGTTTTGACTCTGACCTTTGCCTGGATTTTCAACTCTGCTACAGCCTGACATTTTCTACCTTAGCCGCCCTCTCGGTTTTGACTTTTACCTTTGCCTGGATTTTTGACTCTGCTACAGCCTGACGTTTTTGTACCTTACCTGCCCTCTTGGTTTTGACTCGGACTCCTGACTACGTTTTTCAGGTCCTGATTTTTCCTTTCCTGGTGACTTTCCTGCTCCGCTGCTCATAATAGGCAGCTACCCCCTGGGCTCCACTGTAATTCCAGATCCCTGTATAGGGGTTAAAGGTCTTGGGGTTTCTCGGGGTGCTGCCTTACCAGCAGCTCAGCCTCAGTGGATGGTCGCCACATTATATCTGGCCCTACCATTTTTTATATATATATCAACTATATATATGTAAAAGCATTATTTCTTTTCCCAATTGTTTTCTCAGATTTTTTTTTTCTTTACTTTGAGGTCGCTCAAAGCACCTGTGTCCTGCTTCTCAGTTGTGGATGATCATTCCCATCATCCTATACCAATATGCTGTACAAGCCACAATCTGGAGCCCTCTGGGTGAACACTGGCGATCAGAAGGCCTCGTTCCCTGGATGTCAGCACCTTTATGGCTCTGGCTCTGCCTGCCTAGGTGCCCAGGTAATGCCCGTTGATGTGGCCAAAGTCTTCTTACCTATTTCTTTGTTCTACCTTAAGAAATCTGTGTGTTTGGAGGCTTATGTAGATAGTGGCTAAAAGGGGAATTTCATAGATATCCAGATAGCAAGAAATCTAGGTGTACCAATACTAAGGCTTAATGCCCCTATTAAAACCACTGCAGTTAATGGCACACCCCTCATGCAGGGTGGAGTGGAATTTGTCACTAAGGTAGTGTCAATGCTGGTGGGGTCTTTACATGCTGAAAATGTGTCATTTTTGGCTATCGGTAACTTATCATCTGAAGTTATCCTGGGTATGCCATGGTTGCGTAAATATAACTTAGTCATAGACTGGCACTTGGGTGTCATCGTGCGCTGGACCCCAGAGTGTCAGGATAACTGTATGTCACTATCAGTGAAGAACATTAAGGTCACACCTCCCTTTATACCATTTGCCTTTAGAGACTTTGAGGATGTATTTTCTATTGTGGAATCAGAGAAATTACCCCCTCACAGAAAGTATGATTGCACCATAGATTTGATACCTGATTCTCGTCTCCCAAAGGGGAGAATATTTAATCTCTCTGGCCCAGAACGTCAGACCATGAAAGATTACATAGCAGACAGTCTGCGAAAAGGGTTTATTAGATCATCCACCTCACCAGTAGGGGCTGGTTTCTTTTTTGTAGGAAAGAAAGATGGCGCTCTCAGACCTTGCATTGATTACCACAATTAAATGCGATCACTGTGCAAAACCAGAATCCTCTTCCACTCATCCATGATCTTTATAATCAGCTGTTGGGAGCCAAGTTTTTTACCAAACTTGACCCCCGAGGAGCGTATAACTTTGTCCGTATAAAAGGAGATGAGTGGAAGACCGCTTTTGACACGCCCCTCAGCCATTTTGAGTATCTCGTAATGCCGTTCGGGTTAAGTAATGCACCTGTAGTTTTTCAGAATTTTGTCAACGATATTTTCAAAGATATCAGTGGTGTACATGTGGTCGTTTACTTGGACGACATTCTGTTTTTTTCTCCTGGCCTTTGGTCGCACTTCCAACATGTCCATACGGTACTCCAGAGACTCAGAGAGCATTCTTTATTCGCCAAATTAGAGAAATGTGTCTTCATGCCTGAGGAGATAATTTTTTTGGGGGTATATTTTGTCAGCTAAAGGTTGTCGCATGGATCCTTCTAAAATTCAACCCATTAAGTAATGGGTACAACCCAAGTCTCTAAAGGCACTGCAGCAATTTTTGGGTTTCGATAACTATTATCGTAAATTTATTAAAGGGTTTTCTGAGATAGCCAAACCACTCACTGATGTGACTCGTAAAATGGCGGATGTGGTTAATTGGAAGCCTGAAGCACTTCATGCGTTTTCTATGTTAAAAGAATGTTTTTCCTCTGACCCAATATTGGTGCAGCCTGATTTGGACTGCTCCTTTATTGTAGAGGTAGATGCCTCTGACATTGGAGTGGGAGCAGTGCTATCACTAGGCACTGCATCCCTCACTCAACTTTGTCCGTGTGCCTTCTTTTCCTGAAAATTGTCATCTACCGAGAAGAATTATAATATAGGTAATCGGGAATTGTTGGCAATCAAATGGGCCTTCGAGGAATGGCACCACTTCCTTGAAGGCGCCAAACATAAGATTACCATAATACTGACCACAAAAACCCGACCTACTTGGAGTCTGAATCCTAGGCAGGCTAGGTGGACTTTGTTCTTCTCCAGGTTTGATTTCGTTATCACTTTCTGACAGGGTACTAAAAATGTAAGGGCTAATGCCCTGTCTCAACGTTTTTGCCCCTTACAGGTCAAGGACGTGGCACCGACTCCCATTTTAGCCAAGGGGATTGTTATTTTGGCTATGTCTTTGGATCTTCTGGAAGAGATTCGTGGCTCTCCAGAACAGGCCCTGACTCTACTCCTGCCCGAAAACTATTTGTCCCTGCCTCCAAGTCCTCAAGAAATCACATGTTTCCGTTCTTGCAGGGTATCCTGTATCAATAACATCATCAGACTTGTAACCAGGAATTTGTGGTGGCCAACTATAGTAAGGATTGTAAGGAATATGTACTGGCTTGTGAAACCTATGCTCGCGCTAAGTCTCCCCGCAACTGCCCTGCTGGGTTTCTCCAGTCCTTGCCTACCCCTGAGGGTTCTTGGACTCATATCTCCATGGATTTTATTACTGACCTACCACTCTCAGAAGGGAAGACTTGTATCTGGGTAGTGGTAGACAGATTCAGCAAGCAGTGTCATTTTGTTCCACTGTCCGGGTTACCTAATTCTGAGACCCTGAGCAAATTATTTATTAATCATGTTGTGCGATTGCAGGGTGTTCTTGTGAATATTGTTTCTGACAGGGGCACCCAGTTTGTTTCTAAATTTTGGAGGGCATTCTGTAAACAGATTTGAATTGACTATTCATTTTCTTCTGCCTATTACCCTGAAACCAATGGTCAAAGCAAGCACACTAATCAAGCTCTGGAGCAGTATCTACGTTATGTCTCTGAGCATCAATCCGATTGGGTGGAACACTTGCCACTTGCAGAATTTGCCATGAATAACCAGTACCAGGATTCCATCAAGACCACCCCTTTCTACTGTAATCATGGGTTACACCCGCGCTTTGGTTCATTTTATTCTAGGCTTTCTGACTTCCCTGGGGTAGAAAGGTCCATAGATAAGTTAAAGACTATTTGGTCTGAAGTGAACAAAAACTTGAAGGGGGCTCAGATTAGACAGGCATCTTCCACTAATAAACAGCACTCCAAGGGTCTGGACCTGGGAGTTGGGGACAAAGTTTGGCTTTCTACAAAAAATATTAAGCTCAAAGTGCCAAACTAGGTCCCAGGTTTATTGGTCCGTATGAAATTATTGACGTGATTAACCCAGTAGCCTTTCGTCTGAAGCTCCCTCAATCATTCAAACTGCCCAATGTATTCCATAAGTCCCTCCTCAAATTGTACCGATCTCTGGTTCGTCCTGTCCAGTCCCCTCCTCCTCCGGTCTTGGTCGGGGGTGCTGTAGAATATGAAGTCCAATGGATCCTTGATTCCCACATGGTGAGAGGATCAGTGCAGTATCTGGTACATTGGAGGAGAGGTCCTGGGTGCCTGCCAGTAATATCCATGCCAAGGGGTTGATCAGGAAGTTTCATTTTCTGCATCCCAATAAACCGGGTTTTGTGGGTCCGGAGGCCGCTCTTAGAAAGGAGGTACGTTGCCATTGGACTCGGTGGCTGGTGTTCCTGCCTCGGCCGCTGGGAGGCGCCGGATTCCTTCGGCTGATGGTGCCGGTGATAGGAGGACCATGTCCTCATATGGAGCTGCTCCTTCGATGTCTGCCTCTGTCGCCGAACGCCGCCGTGTTTCTCCTGTGGGTGATGTTGGTTGCAGAAGAGAGGGTCCTGCAGAGGTGTCTAATAGGAGCAGCCTTCATTCTTCAGAAGTGGGGTGGTTGGTGCCAGTTGTGCATCACCGTCTGGCCTGGTTATAGGGGCGGTCCGGAAGAGATCATCAGGCTGTGAGCTCCAGCCTATGGGAGGTAACCGCGCCCTTCAAATATCTTGGAGCCTGTCTTGCTGGCCGCCAGATATAGTCTTTGTTCCCCAGTGATATAGTGTGTACTTGGTTTTGACTTTTACCTTTGCCTGGATTTTCGACTCTGCTACAGCCTGACGATTTTGTACCTTACCTGCTCTCTTGGTTTTGACTCGGACTTCTGACTATGTCTTTCGGGTCCTGATTTTTCCCTTCCTGGCGACCTTCCTGCTCCATTGCTCATAATAGGCAGCTACCCCCTGGGCTCCACTGTAATTCCAGATTCCTGTATAGGGGTTAAGAGTCTCGGCATGGCCGCCGTTAGGGGGTTTCTATTCTTAATAATTCAGGGGCCCTGGGTCTCACTGCATGGGGCGTGGCCAGCAGGGGGGCCTGGCCATGACTCCAGGGAGTGTGGTCATTTGGAGCCTGCTCCTTGTCCCGCCCCCACACATCTTGCACGGGCCCCCTCTCTCCTATCACGGACGGGCCCCGGAGCTGCGGGGGTGTAGCTGCAGCAGTGAGCGATGGGTGCCGCCTTGTTCTTTGTGGCCGGTGGTCGGTAGAGGTTGAAACTTCAACACAGTGGCCGCGGATCTCTATTTGGCCGCGGCCATTTTGTTGAAGTCTCAACTCCTACTGACCGCGGATCACAAAGAACATGGCGGCACCCACCGCTCGTTGCACCCCTACCAGTGGCTATGACTTGGGACCCCATCCCGGGCCCCTCCCCATGAGCCCACTCCTCCTCACCACTCCTCTTCCCTCCCTGCTTCTCCCGCAACCGCCGGTGCCACAAGTAATGACAGCAGTCAAATGGAGAAAGGCAGCCCTGAAACTGCCACCACACTACAGCAAGTTGTAGTCACATGTATACAGGCTTGTATACGCCTCCTGGCGGCCGTGCTGCTGCACCAGGTAACACTGCACTGGGGGTATACTGTATATGTGGCACCCTGTGCCAGGTGGCCACAGGCTTCCCTAGGACACTGAAGGATTTCCCACAGCGAGTAAACCACTTTCACCCAAAATCTTCCACCCCAGGCCTGTCGGGGGGTCCCAACTGGTTGTCTTAAGCCAGTTCCCCCTATAAATACAGGTCCTGGGGTGGAGTCAGACAGAGTGTGTGCAGACGCTAGAAGAGCTGCAGGAAGCTCCGAGACTAGTGAGCTGAACTGGTGCTGGAGCTGTGCTAGGCCCAAACCAGTACACACCAGAGTCAGTGGAGAACCCGAAGAGTTGGGATCGAAGGCAGAGGTGAGAATCACTTTACCAGGGGCAAAGGAGCTATCCCAACTCACCCCACCAGAGCACAGGTCACTGGAGCCCGAGGCTGCAGGGGACAGAAGAGATAGACCCAGCAGAGAAACCAGCATCCCGAGGAGGCTTAGCTTCCCGGACACCCGCAGCACCAACAGTTGAGAGCCAGGGACCGTGGAGACAGACGTCGGTGGCCCATGAGAGAGCCCTCAGTGACGCAACCTGGGTGTGGAGAGAGAGAGAAGTAACGGTCCGGTTAAGTTCCATACGTGCCAGACTCACATCAGGAAAGCTAAATAAGGAGGCCTACAACCCTACTCGCTGTGGAGATCCCAAGGTGTTTTCCTTCACTCCGGACGTGTGTACCTGTAACCAATCATCAGTAAAGGTACAAAAAGACTTTAATTTGTGCGTGTCCCTCCTTCAACTCATCCTGCACTGCACCACTGCACTCCCCTACTCCAATGCTTTACAGAAACGACTGCGCTCCCCTACTCCAACTCTGTACAGAAATTACTGTGCTGCCCTATTCCTCCATCACAACCCTTAGCCCCGGGGACTCCTCTCCTCCTGTAAGGAGCCACTCCATCTTGCTGCCGCCCATCACCACGGAAGCTCAAGCAGCACCAGTGCCTTCACCGGAATCTACTGGTGGCGTCATGACTGACAATCCCTATCCCTGTAAATACACCCTTTTTATTGTCACCCAAGGGCACAGGCTCGGGCACAGACCACCCGTGACATCCCCCGCAACTGACCGCCTGAGACCTGAGTACCCCATTCCCTTGTGGCCGCAGACATATACTGGGTGTGCACATCACTACATACAGCTGATATACACTATGTACAGCTCACTGCTACATACAGGTCACTACTACACTGTATAATACACCAGTGGTAGTGACCTGTATACAGCAAGTCGTAGTAACATGTATACAGCACATAGTAGTGACATTTAATGATCTGTATGTAGTTTTACATAGTAGTATAACATGTCCGGTATACAGTGCACAGTGTATATGATGTAGTTGTGACCTGTATGTAGCAGTGAGCTGTACGTAGTGTATATCAGCTGTATGTAGAGATGTGCACACTCAGTATACACATCCAGTATAGAGTATACCCTAGTGCAGTGTTACCTGGTGCAGCAGCAGGGCCACCAGGATGCGCAGGGTCTCCAGCAGGACTCCTCGTCTCGGCACATGGTGTAGTGAGGACAGGGATGGTGACGCACAATAATACAAGTGTCCTGGATCTGTGGCGGCTCAGGATGTGGTGGGTGCTCCGGCCTCAGCGCACACACACTCACTGATGATAGCCGCAGCCATATCCCGGGAACCAGAGTCGGTGGCCAGGATCACCGAGAACAGACAAAGTGAGGGCCGGTGCCAAGTGACTAGAGTCAGGGCTTAGGAGGGAGCTGCTGCCGGTTAGTTAGATGATTGTCTGTTGTTCTCAGTCTATTGCTCTCTGTCTGACTGTCGCTCTGTCTGTTGCTCTGTCTCTACACAGCACTATATTCTATATATAGGTCCACACTGGATGCTGTATTTGTATGTATATACTGTGGACCTGTATATACAGTAGAGTGCTGTCTGTGTATACAAGATATACAGCCGGCAGTCTTTGCATATGGCAAGCAGTCTCTATGTATACGTCCTGCACAGTCTCCAATGTGTATTAAATCCTGCAGCAGTCACTAATGTGCATTTGTCCCGCAGCCGTCTCCATTGTGCATTTCTCCCCCAGCTGTCTCCATTGTGTATAAGGGTAGCAGCAGTCTCCAATGTCTATACGGCCCGCAGCCATCTCTATTGTATTCAGCCCACAGGAGTCTCAAGTGTGTATGTGTGTGATATATAATAGAGAGATTGTTAAAAAAAAAAAAAAGTGGACTTTATTGCCCAATGGCGTGGCCACGCATTGGGCAAAAAAGTCTACTTTTTTCTATTTTTTTTTAACTGGTTTTCCTTTTTTACCCAATTGTAAATAACCATCTGGATTGCTGGTTGGGAAAGCTTTGCACACAAATTGAGGTAATTTTTGGTGCTGTTCCAATTTTTCACTATAAATATATGCTTGGGTGGAGGCAGAGCATGGGTGGGAGCTGAGCGGAGTCTCAGGGGGGGCCCCAAAATTTTGACAGTAAGGGGCCCCGAAATTCCTAGTGGCAACCCTGGTCTCAAGATTTCTCGGGGTGCTGCCTTACCAGCAGCTCAGCCTCAGTGGATTGTCGACCCAGCTGGAGGCAGGGAGGATACCAGCAACAGCGATGACACATACAGGAGGCTGAACAAGAGAGGGCTGGAGGTGGCACAGACAGGGCTGGAGGTGGGGAGGACATCAGCAACAGTAATGACTCATTGCTAAGTAAGTCCCTCCGGACTTGTTACCTGTACACTTCATAAAGTCTTTTTTAAAGGTTACAGGGGGGCTTCAAACATGGGAGATCCCTACCCTGAATGCAGCAGACATGCTGCATTGAGTTAGCATAGCACCAGGGGGGTGACAGGTCCTCTTTAAATTGCATTTTACATGAAAAAATGTAAACAGATTTTCCTGCATCATTCTAGATGCTGTAGAGCAATAAAACAGCAAAATACCTCTACTTGCATATAAGGTTAAATAAAGACGAGAAAAAAATATCCCCTTTACTGTTTGTTCACACAAAGCGTTTTTGCTATTTTTTTCCTTTTAAAATTGCTATTGCCTTATCCATTTTCTAGGTCCCTTCCTCATTCATAATTTTTAGTTAGCTATTCCCTAACACTTTACAATACTAGCCAAAACATACCCGGTGATATATTGGGTTTTGCCCTTGGGGACATCAGGTGGCCTTGTACCAAAAGTTTGGGAGGGACTACTGTTTAGAGATGAGCGATGTTCAATCGAACAAGTTCGCCAATTTCAAATTCAACCTGTTTTGGGCTATGTTTGAGTCATTCGACGAATGCGAATGATTTGCTAAAAATTCAATAATGTTCGATAAAGGTTCATTGACCTAAAGCGTTGCTGACTTATCACAGTAATGCTTTTGTGCAACATTATTATGAGTTTCAGTGTCTAGGAATAGTGGGTGGGAGGGGGGATGCGCTGGGGGAGAGGTCTGAGAGCAAATAATGCAGCTCTCCATTTTTTTTTTTCCCGCACTTACTGTGGGTGGTCCAGCCTGTCAGCCTATCAGCACGCATAGAGCAAAAAACACACTTTTTGCCCACAAGAGCTTGTGTCATTGGCTAGTTATGTCACATGTCCTTGCCATTTTCCATCCACGCCATTTTATCAATGTTGGATCTCAGTGTCAGACGCCGCTGCTGCTGCTGTGTGCACTACAAAGGTAGTTAGATAGCTATTCCATTCCAAGTTAGATAGAGAGATAGTAGGTTTAGGACTACTTCCAAGAACAGCCCTTTTTAGGGCTTAAAGACACTGTGTGCCAGGCAGTTCTGTTCCGGTTCTGTGTAAGCATTTTTTACAGCATCTGGCCAAATCTAGCCAAATAAATCCTTTTTGGCTTGTAGCAGTGTGTGCCAGGCATTGGTCTAACACTGTTGTGAAGAAAGCTATACCTCCTGTGTTTACTAACCTTTTTTTACTGCATGTAGCCAAGCAAATCCATTTCGGCTAGTAGCAGTCTGTGTCAAGCTCTGGTGTAGCACTGTTGTGAAGAAAGCTAGACCTCCTGTGTTTACTAGCCTTTTTTTACTGCATCTAGCCAAGCAAATCCTTTTTGGCTTGTAGCAGTGTTGTTATAGGCAGCTGTGGTCTAGTATTCTCTTGAAATCTACTGCCACACAGCACAGAAAAAACTTTTGTATTGCATCTGCCCAAACCTACTTACCAAAACCTATTTAGGCTTGTACCACTGTTTAGCCACTCAGCTATGCTAGTTTTGCATCCATTGTTTTTTGTACCAACAACTACAGAGTTGCCAATTACTTACCCTCCAAAATGAGTGGTAAAAGGTCTACTGATGGTGGAAAGGGGAATAAGCGTGTTGGAAAAGATAAAAATCTTTGTGTCCATGGGTAGGTGCTAAAGTAACAGAAACATCTCCTTAACAAATACCGTCTTCAAGCCAAACTAAAATGTCTACTTCTTTTAGTGGACGATCTGCTATCATCCCTTTCATATGCAGCAGCGCATCACTAAAACTTGTTGATGAAGCTCTAACAGAGCAGGTGCTGCAATGGAGATCAGGCTCTCCATCAAGTGGGCCCACCTTTACCTTAACTTCAACATCACAAACACTCCAGTCCTCAGAGGTGTCACTCCAATTGCACTTGCTTCCTCACAGCTCCAAAGTCTCCAGCCGCCCTACTGACTATGGGTTAACACAGATGGGTGAGTCTGCCGAGCTGTTCACTCATACTATATCCTGGGAATCAGAGATCTTCTACAAAGCTTCATTGAGTCAAGGCGAGGAAATAATCTGCACCGATGCCCAAAATCTTTGGGAGTTGGATCCAGGCCCAGATGAACAAGGGTCCAAGTATAATGTAGATGCTCATTCCCAAACTGTAGCCCCTGTTGGCGGAGACAATGAGGCAGATAATGATGAGACTCAGATACATGATTGGAACGTCAACTTGACTTTGCACTCAGGGCAGGAAGAGGTTGGGTCTGAGCATGATGAATGTGAGAACACACAGGGTGATGATGAGGTTGGAGATCCCACTTACTGTCAAGCCACAGGCAGGCAGTTGATGAGCTCATCAGAGGAGGTGGAGGAGGATGCTAGTGATGAGGTTAAGTTGCGGCTTCCTGGACAGAGGCAGAGTCCTGGAAGTACGTCAACAACTGCGTCGTCAGCCACAACTTTGCCTCTGTGCAGAAGCTGTGGTGGCTCTGCAGGTCGCATGGGCACTAAGCCTTGCCTAGCCTGGCCTTTTGTCAGATCGCAAAGGATGACCCAACTCGTGTTATCTGCAAAATGTGTAAACAAAATCTGAGGAGAGGCCAAAAAATCAATAGTTTGAGTACTTCATGCATGAACCGTCACATGGACATGAAGCATAAGTCACAGTGGGAAGCTCACTGTGCTACAATGCAGCCTAGTGGATTCATCCTCTGTGACTGTGGGGACAGCTGTCATACAGGCTTTTACCCGCAGATCTTCTACCTCTTTACCCGCAACAGCCAGTGTGATTGACAGGTCATCAGCTGTTTTGGAAGTGGAAACACCTGCTGGTGTTGAGCACTGTCAGACATCAAGAGCACCACCTTTTTATGAATGTGACATAATGTATCCACCTGAACCTCCCTCACAGTCCAGCAGTTTGTCTGGGACACCCTACTCAACCCTGTCTCAACACAGTAGCGAGCCCTCAGTTCCTCAGATGTGGACAAGTAAAATACCATTTCCTCCTATCCATGCCAAAGCTACTGGTGGGTTTACACGTCCCGATATCGGCCCAATATCGTAACCAACGACGCGGGAGCGCGTATTTTGTGCGCGCTTTCCCCTGCATCGCATCGGAGGTTTACACGGCGCGATATCGGGATGCAACGTCCGTACGATGTCTACGCCCCCCGACGCTGGAACGACCAGTTAACATTGGAGTCAATGTGTGACGTTGCCCTACACATCGGAGTTGGGCTGTCACACAGTACGATCCTGCTCCAACCGGCATCCGATATCGGGCGGTCGAATAGCACGCTCATTCGACCCCCGATATCATTTTGCCATCATTCCTGCATCGCGTTGTACGTTCAAACAGTACAACGCAGGTACGATATCGGGTCCAACTCACGAACCACGTGACTTTTGGTCGGAGTTGGGTTGGAGTTGGACGACGATATCGCGACGTGTAAACCCACCATAAGAGTTTGAATTTCACCATCTGCAAGCTGCTGGCTACGGAAATGCTGCCTTTGCGGCTGGTTGATACAGAGGATTTTTGAGACCTTATTGCCGTCACAGTGCCCCAGTACTAGATGCTCAGTCGTCACTACTTCTCGAAGAAAGCTATGACTGCGCTACACCACCATGTTGCACACAACATCGCTACTTCCTTGAGGAACTCTGTGTGTGACAAGGTGCATTTCACAACAGATACCTGGATGAGTAAGCATGGACAGTCTTGCCATCCCCAAGGGTTGTGCGTCAAACCTCTGTATGAAGAAGTTCCTACACTGCTTCTGCCTCCTCCACCTCTTCTAGATCCTCCACCTGCGCCCAGAGATGTCTGGTAATGTGACACGCGTTCAAACTGCCCAGAAGGAATCCAGCACACCTTGTTACTATGCTGGGAGCAGGGCTCAATGCCATCAGGTGGTGTTTCCATTAAAATGTCTGGGAAATGTGAGTCACGCAGCTGAGGAGTTGTGGTCAGCTCTGGAGATCGAGTTTAATCAATGGTTGTCTCCACTGAACCTGCAGCCAGGGAAGGCCATGTGTGAAAATACTGCAAACCTCGGCACAGTCCTTCGCCATGGCAAGGTGACACATGTGCCTTGTATGGCTCACGTCTTCAACCTGGTCGTCCAGCAATTTCTAGCCCACTATCCCGGCCTAGAAGCGCTTCTGCAGAGGGCACGGTAGCTGTGTACTCACTTCCGCTGTTCGTATCCCACAGTTCAACGACTTGCATCACTACCGAAGTCTTTTGGCCTGCCGGTTCACCACCTGAAATGCAAAGCGCCGACATAATGGAATCCACTCTGCACATGTTGCAGTGACGACCCTAGTGCAGTATGTTATGACGTATAGCCTGGGGCAACTCGATGCAGAGATGGGGCAAATCATGCTGCTGGAGTGGTCTCAGATCAAGGACCTCTGCACCCTTCTGCAGAGTTTTAAAATGGCTAGTAAGATGTTTAGCGCTGATGATGCCATTATCAGCATGACTATTCTAGTCATCTACATGCTGGAGTACACTTTAACCAGTATTCAGTCAGGTGGTGGGCCAAGAGGATGGGGATGAAGTAGAGGAGGAGGCATATGTGGAAGGGATAACAAGATCTCAAAGGCCCAGACAGTCGGCAGCACAAAGGCGGCTGGCATGGGAGCATGCGGGAGAGGGGAAAATGAGGGGGCATGGTAGCAGACAAAATGTTGATGAAGGTGCAGGACCCGAGGAAGAAATGGAAGACGAACAGGTGATGGGCATGGAAGACTGAGCAGATGAGGTAAATCTTGATCACATTTCTGTTGTGCGAGGTTGGAGGAAGAGGGCAGAGGAAGCAATCGTTGTATTGATGGCGGCGTGGCAAAATTTACAAGGACTTGAGCCTTCTAGATGCGCAAGACAGATGAGTGCCTTCTTGCTGCACTACCTCCAACATGATTTTTGGATTGTTAGAATTCGAAGTGATACCGACTACTGGGTTGCCACACTGTTAGATCCCGATACAAGAGTAAATTTGGCCAAGTGCTTCCTTCCCTGGGAAGGGACGCACGTATGCAGGAGTATCAACAGAAGCTTTTATACAATCTTTATACTACTTTTCCCCAAAACACCAGTGGTGCACATAGTGAATATCACAGTTCTACCTTTATAACCCGGGGAACATCGTGTCGCCATCACTCAAACTTTAACAGTAAAAGTGTATGTGGTAACAGCAATTTTGTAGAATCGTTTCACCCTTTTTTTTTGACCATCCTTTGCAACGCCAAAAGAGAGAACAAGTTTGACACATAGTGAACCCCTAGAGAGTATGGTACAGGAGTATCTACAGCTGAATGTCGATGCCATGACTGTGGAACTGGACCCTTGTGCATTTTGGGCTTCAAAACTAGAAAAGTGGCCTGAGCTCACCACTCATGCCTTGGAGATTTTTGTCGTGCCTCGCAGCCAGTGTTCTCTCTGAACGTGTCTTCAGCGCTGCTGCTAGTGTGCTAACGGATAAGCGAACGCGGATGTCCAGTGACAGTGTAGACAGACTAACGTTTATCAAGATGAACAAGTCATGGACCTGCAAGGTCTTTTCCATTCCTGTGTCAGCCTGAGGAGACTAAATGTTTGTATACTTTTCAATATGCTGCATTAAACTCCCCATTTCAATATGTCAACTCTGGGGCAAATGATGCTACTTAAGTGGTGGCTGTTCCTATTTTTTTTGCAAAACGGAGACTATTCTTGGGTTCTCCTTGCTCTTTCTTGCTTGACTTGAGTAGGGGTCTCCGAGCTCAATTCTTATCCCTCAGTATTACGGGAAAATAACGGTGTTCTCCAGTCCGCGCTGCCAAGTTCCAAATTATTCCAGGGAAACACGAGTATATCCAAAATCCTTTATTGCATCCTACGCGTTTCGCTGCCCTCCTGGCACCTTCCTCAGGTTTTTCCCGTAATACTGTGTGGTTCCACGTGCTAGTGGTCGGTGGGAGTCCAGCAGCAGCCAGCAGGATACAACACTACATGTCTGCATACAAGTTGTGGGTTTCACAACTGAAATAGGTGAGTGGTTCCCTGTATACCACCTACATTTTAAGTGTCTGAGTGATAGGGCACTATTGCGCCTCTTGTTCCCCTTCCCCTTTCTCTTGTTCAATTCTTATCCTTTACACTCCTGCCCCTGTTTCTGAATATTCAACCTTTTTGTCAATCGAACCAGTGATTAACAATTTTGTTGTATTTACATCCATCATTTTGGGTGCTTAAAACCAGTGATTACTACACTCACTTAATGTTAGCATAAACTGGTTTTGTGCATCAAACCAGGTTTTGGGCAAATGTGCAGTATACACATGAGCATTTTTTTGGATACTTTAAAGCATTGTTTGCTCAATCTCCCCTGTCCACTAGGCCTAAGGCTGGGGTCACACATAGAAGTCCGTTTTTGAAAGTGATTTTCATCACCAATCCGTTTTTTATAGGTGTCTTTTTGAGCCTCCTGCCCCCCTGAACGTTTTTGGACTTAGTCATTTTTTCATTAAAAACGCATGTGCGTTAACGCATGCATTAACGCAAGTGCCTATATGTGCCATGCGTTAACGCATGCGTTTCCCATAGGGCCCCATGTTAAAAAAACGCATGCGTTTTTTAACTGATGCCAAAAACTTTGCTAGCAACGTTTTTGGCTCAAAAACGGACAGAGCAATGTTTTGAGGTCCAGAAAAAAACGGACAGAGTGTTTATTACATCCAATCCGTTTTTCTGTCAGTTTTTGGACTTAGAAAAAAAAAATGACAAAAATGAAGCCAAAAACGGAGCAAGGGCTTATGTGTGACCCCAGCCTAAACAGGTCACTGACATACCTGACTATTTTTTTTGGTAGTATTCCACAAAACATACAGTTGTCCTACCTGTGTTTGGCAGGGCATTACACTGATTGGAGTGCTTGCATGAACTTTGAGTTTATCCGGACCACTAGGCCTAAATAGTTCACTGACCTATCTCTTTAGTTTTCCCTGTAAAACTCCACAAATCTTATAGTTGCTGAGCAATGTTTAACCTTGAAATGCTAGGCCAGGTCCTGGACCAGACCCTGTGCCATGCAGGCAGGCTGGGCCACTCAGCAATTTTTGGTCTGGGTCAATTAATGTCATTTTGCTGAGGTCTGACCCTTTGGGAAGAGTGAGGACTCTTGTTGGGGTCCCATTGCTGTGTGGTACTTGATTTGAACAGGGCATGACATGCCTATACCTGTGTCTCTCCTTCACTTTTCCCCTGTAACTCATCCATTTGTCAATTCAAAGTCAGTTTCACTCACCTCTGAAATATTAGGCGAATGTTAACCACCTTCTATTCTGAAGTGCTTTGGAAGAGTGTGCAGGTTGGCACAGACCGTGTCTCGTGCACCCATGCTACACCAGGAGATTATTTGTACTGTGGGTAGATTGTTGTCATTTTCCTGGTGTTTGTTGTCTATTCTGAATAGTTTGCCAGCTTTTGGACACCTTTTGAAGGTGTTTTCTATGTATTTGCTGTAGCCTGCCATTGATTCCAATCTGGTTCAATGATGTTCGACCAATATTTGACGAACAATTCATCGAATACACCCCAATTCGGCAAATTGAACCAAATTCGAACACTTACGTGTTGGATCATCACTACTGCTGTTACTCCTACATTTGAGCGGTCCCTCTCTCATTGATACTGAAATAGCGTAATACATATTCCATACCAATTTCCAATGCCACCTACAATGTGCCCATTGGTGTGTTGGGCTTGATCTTCCTCCTCCTCATGCAACACCACCTTCATGTCATTCTGCAGCCCTCAATTTAAAATTTCAGAGGGCCTGCAGGTTTCAGGAAACATGAGTTTGGTGAAGGTCCTTACATGGCCCTGTACCATACACTTGGGAGGAACCTCCTCTATCCTTTTGTGAGGTCCCTCTTCTATAGTATCTATACTATCTATATCTACGCTATCTATACTAATATATATTAAAATATCTATGTCCTCACTTAATAATATTGGAGAGCCCTGAGCAGGCCCTTCTCAATAAATCGCTACCACCAACTCCTCCCTTATCTCAGCAGTACAGTCTGAATTACCCTCAGGTTAAGTGTAGGATGGAAGACAATGCCTCCAGTCGGTTGACAAGCAGCACCACAAAATCTTCCACATGGTCCAGTGTCGGTGGTCTAGAGGCTAGACCGTACAATCCTCAACCTGTTTTTTTTTTCTTCCCAATCATAAGTCACAATAAATATATATATATGCCCCAAAACGCGTGCACTCCGAGGAGCTCTTTGTTTCCTTTTATTCACTCTGGACTCTCAGCGTGTTCCATTCAAGAGAGTAGGGATGAGCGAGTATACTCGTTACTATTCGGTATTCGCCGAATAGTAGCGGTATTCGGGCTACTCGCTACTCTCCAAGTACTTATGTGTACTCGGGAGTAGCGAGTAGTCCTAATACTTTCACGGTGTATCTATGATACACTGCGAAAGTAGCCTAAAAGTAATTAAAAGTTGTTAAAAAATAATAAACTTACATACTCACCTCCCGACACCTGCATCGGGACAGGCAGAGAAGACATCCGATCGCTGGACAAGGACCTGTCACTACCAGCCAATCAGATGGCCGGTAGCGATTTGGCAAATCAGATGGCGCCACATCACAACCACGTGATCGCTAGCGGCCACCTGATTGGCCAATTTGCAAGGTCCTAGATGTACTGTCAGGACCTTGCAAATTGGCCAATCAGGTGGCCGCTAGCGATGATGTAGTTGTAACATGGCGCCATCTGATTGGCCAGATTGCTACCGGCCATCTGATTGGCTGGTAGTGACAGGTCCTTGTCCAGCGATCGGATGTCTTATCTGCCGGTCCCGATGCAGGCGTCGGAAGGTGAGTATGTAAGTTTATTTTTTTTAACAACTTTTATTCACTTTTAGGCTACTTTCGCAGTGTATCTATACATACGCTGCGAAAGTATTTGTACTCGCTATACTCGAAACGAGTAGCGAGTACCGCTACCTACTCGTTGCGAGTATAGTGAGCACGAATATTAAGGTACTCGCTCATCCCTACAAGAGAGACATGAGTTGGTGAAATGTGGAGATGCATAAATATTTGAGTTCTCATGGATAGAAGACAGCCACATTGGAAAACATCAATTACTGTCTCAAAAGGTGGATGATGAGAAGGCACAGTTGCCATCAAGTCAGATGAAAATCTTACGCAGCAATAAACAGCAACTACGTCCACTTCATTGTCCCAGCGATGCGTGCAGTTGTCCCTGCTCAAAATGTTGGAAAGAAATGTAAATAATGTCCAGCCACACTCAGTCACAAATCAAACAATAACTAATATCTACAATAAATGATATAAAATTAAATTATTAAATATTAAATTAAACAATATCAACCATGCTTTGACCAATGCCATAACCGGTAAGGTTTACCTAGCAAAAGACATGTGGACAAATTATTGTGGAAAGGTATGATATATTTCTCTGACACTGGGTGAACTTGGTGGAGGGTGGGTCAGAGTCACAGCCTGGGACATCACATATCCTACCCACACTAAGAATAGCAGCCAGACTTCCATCGAGGTTTCTGTCTCTTTGTATGCCAGTTTCTATCTCCTCTCCTTTTCCATCTGCTCCTCTGCTGTATTAACCTCCCCATCAATCTCAAGCTTGAAGCTTTGAAGCATACCCTTGGTGAATGTGAAGAAGGGGCATACATAGAAAAAAAACTATAATTATGAACAATAAAAGGAACACAACTGTCACGATTGTCTCTTTTGAGACTTGTGACTGGTTTGGGACCTCTGTCTCACTCCTTTATTGAGATTTCATTTTAATCGGTGTTTTTTTTCTTTGTCAGTTCGGGAGTTAATGTCAGTTCTGCTGCTAGCATACTCTTTAGTTCCCTTACCAGGTCTGGCTACACTGATCAGTTTCATCCCCTTAATATGATCACATGATTCCAGCATCCTTTGCTGGTGATTGAACCCATTCCTGGCCAAGCTTCCCGCAGAGAAGGAGGTTCTCAGGAGAGCTAACTACTGCTAAGCCATCTGCTGTCAAAGGAGCATGGCAGCAGGCGTTAGGTTGCCTTTTGCTACCTGTCTATCTCCCCTTCCCTTTTGTCTTCTTTATTGCAGTGGTTGGGACCAATGCTAATGAGATTAGGTATCCTTCTCAGTGACAGGTTGAAATAATCTGTATAGGGACAGGAGGGAGATCAGAGCACAGCCGCTTGTGAGTGCAGGAAGTCACTTCTTCCCCATTCCTAATGAGCAGGACCCTCTGCTGTATTTCCCCTTATCGATGTTTCTCCATCTGTAGTTTCGTGTAGTGACATCGTTGGTCCATTTGTCCACTGTCACGCATGGTAGCCGAACACCCCTTAGTCTGGCGTGACAACATCATGCAGCTGTGTCTATTTAAACCATTGCGCTGCTCTATTTAAATGCTTGCTGCAGTCCGAAAGAGAGCTTTTAATGCCCAGCTGGTGGCTGCAGAGTAAGATTTTCCAATGGGTGATACTACCCTGCCCAGCCTCAGCCAATATTCTCAGCCCACATTGAGTGAGGAGGAGGAGGAGGTAGAGTAGGGAAGGAACACGACTTGTTTATCTGCACTACAGAGGTAACTACTAAACTCTGCTTCGTGTCTTTCCAGCATGAACATTTTCCTGAAAAGGAGGAGAAGGAGGAGGAGGTGAGGTGGGGTGAGGAGGAGAGGATGGTTATTGTTTGTCCTAATGGTGACACTGAAATATCGGGAAGCCCTTATTTTTTATTATTTCATGAATTTCACGAAATTCATGGGGTCACGCCAATAGTAGATATGCCCCCCATGAATTTCTATTAAATTGTTTAAATAAAAACACAACACCAAGAAAAATTATTTTATTTGAAAAAAAAAAACAAAACACAATTAGGGACTTTATCTTTATTTTAAAAAAATCCTTTTCTGTCCGACGTAGTCCAATCCAGGGTTCTTCTTTAGCTCTACTACATCTCTGGTAGAGAACCTCCACCAGAGATGTAGCAGAGCTGTGCACCCTGGCGTGGGAAAGTTCATGTGAGTTCATGCAGGCATGCATGAACTCACATGAACCTCACAGCACTGCTACTTCAAATGAACAGCTGACCTGAGTCAGCTGTTCATTTGAAAATCCAGGCGGGAAGGCGTCCAAAAAAGAAAACCGGTTTGAAAACCGGATTCTCCCGGATTTAACCGGTCCGGTGCAATCCGGGGCCACATAACATAGGGATCCATGGTGCCAGATTGCTCCGGACCGGGGCAATCCGGGAGAATCCGGTTTGAACTCAGGGAAGAGTTCCCGCGATAACTGAGGTCACCACAGGTCCTATCAGCAAAAGGACCTTGACGGAAAGGTTAAAATAAACATTTTTATATTTTGGACACTTTCTTTTACGTAAAGAAAGTGTCCAAAACATAAAAATGTCTATTTTAACCTTTGCGGAAGGTTCTCTTGCTGATAGGACCTGTGGTGACGTCATGTTATTGCGGGAACTCCGGTCATGTGACTGGAGTTCCCGCGATAACATGACATCACCACAGGTCCTATCAGCAACAGGACCTTGCCGGAGCCATCGGTGGACAGGTGAGCATACATTTTTTTTTATTTTTAACACTTTATTTTACTTAATAGCTGTTTATTTTGGCTGAAAATGCGGCAGATGCGGTTTTCTGACCGCATCTGCTGCATTTTCGAACCAAAATCGAACAGCTTCTTGAACTGCTCAGTTTGAAGCAAATTGTTCGAATTCGGCATATGACTGGAACACTGCCAAAAACAACTCAAATTTGAGATTGGCGAACAATTTGAGTCGAACATCGCTCATCTCTAGTGAGGAAGCTCTTGTAAGAAAACACAAAGGCTTAAATATTGTGTTGTATGTACAGCAGACTCAAGCAATATTTGTTATACTGAGGTAGAAATACACACAGAATGTGATTTGCAAATAACAATAAAACGTCATTAAATAAATATTGAAATATTATTGAATACTAGCTGTGAGCCCGATGCGATTGCATCGGGATTCTAGAACTGGTGTATAGTTTATTAAATTAGATTTTTAACTAATAATCCAATTATTCCATGATAGATGGCGGCTCAATTGTAAAGAATCGGGAATGTAGCATGCATATATACATTATTCATTCAAATTTGACAATAATGCACATAAGACATGATATCTATCTATCAACTACCAATGTTTGTATGGTATATATCAGTGTAGTACATGTCATGATTCTAAGGCAAGGCTTTTCGTACAGATACTGGCACTGATGTTTTGTACAGACTACGTATATTCAATTTATATATGAATATTAATAATCTATGATTGAGCCAGTACATGTTTCCCCACCAACCACGGGAAGGTAGCCTTACAACTGGTGGGACCTACTCTACTCTACCCCTAATAATTAATAGTTAGACTCCTTTTAAAGCAGATATTTTTTGGCTATTTGCAGAAGGTGTAGAATAACCAAATACAATTTCTGCACTTTGCACCAAAGGACCTACCTACAGCTCACTTTTAGCAAGTAACATGTAATGTATATGGAACTTGCAATTAGCTTGTAGTAAATATGGCAAGCACAGCTTTAACAGGTTGACTAAATGCAACCACTAAAAATCAAAGCTAACTGTGATTTTGGCAGTTGAAACTGTTGAAAGCACATGTGCCACAACTACTGCAAGTAAAGCACAAATTGCATTAACATTTCATGCAACTTACAGTAAGAGTGGTGTAGATCACCATTAGACAGCAAGTGTCAAAATTGATGTGTTCACACTATAAATTCCACAAATAGCAGAATAAGTCAGATTTAAAATGAAAATGTCTATTCTTTCCCTATGTGTCTAAATATGTACCTATATGTATGTATGTATTTATATGTACAGAACACACTTCAAGATAGAGATGTGTGTGAACAGCTGTCCCACCCGTCTCTAATGCTGCCTTCAAACTTGCAGATGCATCTGCACCATTTTGCAGATGCAACTGCATGCAGACGGTAAACCCTATCTTTATAATGGGACGCACAGTGTCTGCAGATGCTTCCAGACAGCCGAGCACAACCATTCACTGCTATATGTGATCTCTGCGCAGGCAGATGCTTGGGTACAGATCACAGACTCTCCTCCGCAGCAGGGACACGACATGTTGCATCCCTGGTGAGGGTGGGAGTGTGTGATTTGTATGCAGGCATCCGCCTACGCACAGATCACATATAGGAGTAAATGTGTGTGCACGGCTGCCTGCAAGCATCTGCAGACACCGTGCGTCCCATTATAAAGCTAGGGTCTACCATGTCCATGCAGATGCATTTTCAAAACGCTGCAGATGCATCTGCAAATGTGAAGGCAGCCTTAGCTGTTGACAAAAACCTGACCCTGTGTAAAAAGAAAATAAAATCTCGCAGCAGCTATACTGCTGGAGCTTCAGGTTATTATCACTAAATGCAAGCATTTAGATGATACACATCTACAATCTACTACAAAATGTGTGTTTATATACATATACAATGAAATTTAAAAAGAAATTTTAAAAGCTAAAAAAGTAAGAACAATATATTTTAAATAACTATTTTATATCTAAAACCTATTTATAATATCTTTATAACGAAATTAATATTTTTGGTATTTTTGTCTATTTCTATTCTTCTACATCTATAGCTAAATTAAATTATTGTAATATTTGTGTTTAATTAGAAAGTATGTATCTAAATAGAATATGTATGTAAATAATTGAAAGTAAAATATTTTTATACACTATATTTTCAGTGAAAAGCAAAACTAAGGACTATATTTCTTAAAGACGTATTTAATATCTAATAACTAATTATAATGTCTTTATCTAAAACTAAAGTAATTTGTTTGGTATGTTGGATTATTTCTATTGCTATACATCTATTTTTAAACAATTTTTTTAAAATTTTTTTGGTCAATTCCTATACAGCTATGGGTAAAGTAATTTTTATTTTTTTTTTTAGTACTTTAGATCTATAGCTAAACTATTTTATGGTAATATTTTTGTTTAATTAGAAAATAATTATGTATCTAAATGTAATATGCATATAAAGAATTTAAAATAAAATATTTCTCTATACTATATTGTAATTGAAAATGTACACTAATAACTATATTTCTTAAATAACTATTGTATATATAAGAACTAATTTTAATATCTTTTTGTATAACAAATAATATTTTTTTTTTTTTATTGCTATACATCTATGACTAAACTAATTTATTGTAATATTTATATTTAATTAGAAAGTAAATATGTATTTAAATCTAATATGTATCTAAAGAATTTTAAATAAAATATTATTAGAGAGAATATTTGTAGTAAAGAGTATTTCACTACTGGGCAGCAATTTGACTTGAATGGGTGTATCCAACACTTTCACCTTAACATTGCATCGTATTTTCACTCGTGAAAAATCCACATATAACTGTCCATGTCCAAAAACTGTTTGTGACAAAAAAAATCCATACTTTCTTCAGTGTATTGGCTTGGGATTTGTTGATGGTCATGGAAAAAGTAGACTTCACGGGAAATTGTTGACGTCTTAACTTGAAAGGTAAGGCAGTGTCTGATGGAGATAAATAAATCTTTGGAATAAACACCACATTTCCTTCTGCAGACCCAGTAATCACTTTTGCTTGAATGAGATTGTCAAACAAAGTGATGACAATGAAGCGATTCCCATTGCAAAGACCTTTTAGGCTGTTAAAGGTGTGCAAAATCATGACAATGGTACCAATGTGTAATTTGAGGCGATGATAAGGCATTCCCATTGGTGTGAGTGAATGTAAAAATTCCACTGGATATTGGTCTGAATCTTCAGTCAGAATGGAATCATCACTAATGTACTCAGTGTATTCATCAACAATGCAATCCATAACCTGAGAGTTCACCATTTCCACATGGACATTTTTAGGACAAAGATTGTCATGTGATGCAGCAATGTGAATGCTTTCATTGTTATATCCATCAGGTATGTAAATGTAATATATATCGAAAGAATTTAAAATAAAATATTCTTATAGGCAATATTTTTGGTAAAGACTTTTTCTGAATGAGGCAGCAACTTTCCTTGAATGGGTGTATGCAGCACTTTCACCTTAACAATACATCTTCTTTTCACTCGTGAAAAAGCCACATATAACTGTCCATGTCCAAAAACGGGTTGTGGGGCAAAAAATCCCTACTTTCTCCACTGTTTGGCCTTGGGATTTGTTGATGGTCATGGGAAAAGTAGACTTCACAGTAAATTGTCAATGTGTTAAGTTAAAAGGTAAGGCAGTCTCTGATGGAGATAAATCAATCCTTGAAATAAACACCACATTTCCTTCTGCAGACCCAGAACTGACTTTTGCTTGAATAAGATTCTCAAACAAAGTGATCACAATGAAGCGATTCCCATTGCAAAGACCTTTTATGCTGTTAAAGGTGCGCAAAACCATGACAATGGTACCAATGTGTAATTTGAGGCGATGATAAGGCATTCCCATTGGTGTGAGTGAATGTAAAAATTCCACTGGATGTTGGTCAGAATCTTCAGTCTGAATGGAATCATCACTAATGTACTCAGTGTATTCATCAGCAATGCAATCCATAACCTGAGATTCACCATTTCCACATGGACATTTTTAGGACAAAGATTGTCATGTGATGCAGCAATGTGAATGCTTTCATTGTTATATCCATCATGTATGTAAATGTGATATATATCTATAAGAATATTTTATTATAAATTCTTTAGAGAATATTTTTTGTAAAGACTTTTTCAGAATGAGGCAGCAACTTTCCTTGAATGGGTGTATGCAGTACTTTCACCTTAACAATACATCTTCTTTTCACTCATGAAAAAGCCACATATAGCTGTCCATGTCCAAAAATGAATTGTGGGGCAAAAAATCCCTACTTTCTCCAGTATTTGGCCTTGGGATTTGTTGATGGTCATGGGAAAAGTAGACTTCATGGGAAATTGTCGATGTGTTAACTTAAAATGTAAGGCAGTCTATGATGGAGATAAATCAATCCTTGAAATAAACAACACAATTCCTTCTGCAGACCCAGAACTGACTTTTGCTTGAATGAGATTGTCAAACAAAGTGATCACAATGAAGCGATTCCCATTGCAAACACCTTTTATGTTGTTAAAGGTGCGGAAAAGCATGACAATGGTACCAATGTGTAATTTGAGGCGATGATAAGGCATTCCATTGGTGTGAGTGAATTTAAAAATTCCACTGGATATTGGTCTGAATCTTCAGTCTGAATGGAATCATCACTAATGTACTCAGTGTATTCACCAGCAATGCAATCCATAACCTGAGAGTTCACCATTTCCACATGGACATTTTTAGGGCAAAGATTGTCATGTGATGCAGCAATGTGAATGCTTTCATTGTTATATCCATCATGTATGAAAGTGTAATATATATCTAAAGAATTTAAGATAAAATATTCTTATAGACAATATTTTTAGTAAAGACTTTTTCAGAATTAGGCACCAACTTTCCTTGAATGGGTGTATCCAGCACTTTCACCTTAACATTACATCTTCTTTTCACTCGTGAAAAAGCCACATATAACTGTCCATGTCCAAAAACAGGTTCTGGCAAAAAAATCCCTACTTTCTCCAGTGTTTGGCCTTGGGATTTGTTGATGGTCATGGCAAAAGCAGGCTTCAAGGGAAATTGTCGACGTCTTAACTTGAAAGGTAATCCAGTCTCTGATGGAGATAAATCAATCCTTGGAATAAACACCACATTTCCTTCTGCAGACCCAGTAATGACTTTTGCTTGAATCAGATTGTCAAACAAAGCAATGACAATCAAGCGAGTCCCATTGCAAAGACCTTTTCTGCTGTTAAAGTTGCGCAAAAGCATGACAATGGTACCGATTTTTAATTTGAGGCGATGAGAAGGCATTCCCGTTGGTGTGAGTGAATTTAAAAATTCCACAGGATATTGATCTGGATCTTCAGTCTCATCAGGATCAATGGAATCATCACTAATGTATTCAGTGTATTCACCAGCAATGCAATCCATGACCTTAGAGTTCACCATATCCACATGGTCATTTTTAGGGCAAAGAATGGCATGTGATGCAGCAATCTGAATGCTTTCATTGTTATCTACATCAATGACAATGTTTTCACCAAATATAGCAAGAATGATTGAGCCAGTGCAGATCATGTCTTGTGGGATTTCAATGGTATCATCTCCAAGGTTGAAATCATTAGACAATTCACCATTTCCCAGTTGAAGTAACCAACGGCTATAATCAGGATCAATGGAGCGCATATTGTTGAAGAGTGGCAATTGAGTGAAAAGCTGCCATTGTCGTGAGTATTTAATACAACTCTCTATAATGTCTGTTCTTGTACCATGTGGGATGATAGGCAGACACTGTCGAAAGTCTCCTCCCAGAACAATGACTTTCCCTCCAAAAGGTGTTGTATTTTTCTTGGAGATATCTGTTGTCATGACATCACGTAAAAGTTGATCTATCACATGCAATGCATATTTAGATAAGAGAGTGGACTCGTCAATAATGAAAAGTTTGGTACTTTTCAAATGTTGTGCAGCATCTGTATCATTTTTAATCCTTGAAACGGAAGTTTCATTGATTGGAATTGGTATTCCGTAAAGCGAATGGATAGTTCTACCTCCTTGCAGTAAGTTAGCTGCAATCCCTGTACTGGCTGCAGGTGAGACAATTTCGCCTTCTCCTCTTAGTTCATGAATTAATAAATCATACAGATATGTTTTGCCACTGCCACCTGGACCGTCAATGAAAAAGCACTTAGGTTGTCCACTTCTATCGTATAAAGCTTGATTGATCGCATCATAGGCCAAAAGTTGGTGGTCATTTAAAGTAGCTTTCATTTGCTGAGCTCTTCTTAACTCATCATCCTTGTTGTATAGTGGAGCGATGTATGGCTTTCTTTTTGGTCGTGGTAGATTAAAATCAGTAAAAGTTTTGCCATGAAATTTTAGAATAGTTTGGACATCAGTCATAGCATATCCTTCACAATTCTCACACTCCTCAGTGTTGGAGTGATATGCATGGCAGTAGTCTTGGATAAAGTCTTCTTTAAATTCTTTCCACAACTCCAATGGATGAGCTGGAGGACCAAAAATACATATATATGCGAACATATCACGAAGCTGTGCAGGCATGTTGAGAACACAGGCATCCAATAAAGTATTTCTCCAAACAGTGTCATCGAAGAGCAATCCAAGAGCTAATGCTGCCTCTTTGAAAGTTGGGTATGTCACTTCATTAACAGTCTTAATGTTGTCAAAACTTGTTGCTCCTTTGACATGCAGTAACAACAACCTTAAATAGTACCGTTCTTGATCTTTCATACTGACAGTATACATTCTTCCAATCACTGAAGAACCTCCTCGCTTTCTAACTTCCCATGCACCTTCTTTCCAAACATAGTGCTCTGGAATTTGGCGGTAGAAGTAATCATGAGCATGCGGGTCACTCTCATTCAGCTCAAAGTAGCCCATCAGAGTAGATTTTCTGTGCATTGTGGAACTGATGTCGTCAACAGAGTCATCCTCATGAAAATAAAGCGGTTGAGAATGTGGGAGATGTACAGCAAGGCGAATAATGGAGTGCGATTGTCTATGCATCGGGTAAGCAAATATTCGCCAAGCTGCCTCCGGTGCACTGACGTATCTTGAATCCATGAATTGATGTGTTTCATCATGGTGGATATTAGTTTGGCAAATTTCAAGATTGGCTTTATCATGTCCTTTGTAGACATATTTGAAGAGGTATTTAACACTTTGAATGGAAGCACATACCTCAACATTAATATGACACTTGTATGTTAATAGTAGGTAAGGGTTATAGGGAACAACCCAAGAATTATCAATCATCTTTGAACGTATTTGAAACGATGATCCTTCCTTTCTTTGATAAGTAGGGTATGCATCCTTAGCTATGAGTGTTCTTGGTTGGAAATCTTTAGGAAAACCTTTCTTACACTTGCCAAGATCCATACATGGAGAATTGGGGTTGTGTTGACCACAGGGTCCATGAATCATGTGTTGCATCACAATGTCATGGAGCAGAGGGTATTCTTCTGGATCAGGGATTTCAGCCCAAACTATATTATCCACTTCAACTTCAGTTCTTAGTTTGGATTTGCCATCCAGAATGATCAAAATGTGAGCGTGTGGTAGGCCACGCTTTTGGAATTCAATAACATGAACCATTGCACAAACTTTGCCAAATAATCCAGTGTTAATTTCTTTTAATAGTGCTTCCAATTTAATTCTGAAGACACGGGCCACTAAATCAGGTCTATGTTCCACACGCTGCCATGGCTCTAAATTGTTTGTAATCTCCCTCCATTTAGGATTACAGGTCATGGTTACAAAAAGATCTGGTCGTCCAAATTTAGTCACAATAGCCATGGCATCCTGATAGCGTTGCTGCATGTTTCTGGGACTGCCTTCAAAAGAAGATGGTAAAATGACCGTCTTGCCAATGGGAATACCTTTGTCAACAGATTGTTTCAGAAGATGTTCCTGGAGTACGCAATAATCCTCCACTTTTAAATCCTTTTGATGATGACGGATAAAATTTAAGCGATTAGCCTCGATTTTTACATACGCATCCACTAAGTACTGCTGTGTTAGTTTGCCACCATTCAGGACAGGATTGAACTGATTCCGTACAGACAGCAAATAGCAGTAATACTGGAGCTGTGTAATCCGGCGTTGACTTTTGCCTTGATGCTTGAGTCCCTCATGCCAGCCTTGTTCTCCATGAGGAAAAAATAAAGGATAGAGTAATGCATCTAAATTGCTGTGTAGAATACTGACTTGCTGTGTTTTTGGGGCCAAGGGTTATTTGGATCAGGTTTCAAATGAATTAAAATGTCTCTATTGAATGGTGGCTCTCCATCAGCATTTTCAAAGACCACAGCAACTTCATTGGCAGTAGGATTGTTATAGCGTCTCGGGTCTTGGCCTCTGTCTTGTTTAATGGCCATGATAATATTTGGCATTTTTGTGCCATGTTCTCTTGCCTTCTGTTCTTCTTCTACTTCAACTTGACGTAGCATTTTGTAGGCCGAAACAAAGGGATTAATATTATCCAATTGAAGAGCAATGATACTCATTAAAGTAGCATTACATTTAACATTTTCTGGAGACTGTAGCCGTTGGTCAGTAGCGCTTAGAGTATCTAAAATGTACAGTTGTGCATATGCTGGAGTTTGATCTTGAGCAGGATGGAGTGTTCCAGTGCGATGATAAATTTGCCCATGAATACGAAAGCAGTATGGTCCATGTCCAGGAGGTAGAGAAACATGGGCACCCATGGAGGCAAAAGCAAAAGAACTATTAATGCTCCTTATATTCTCCATCAAATTTTGACTGTACTCACTCTCTCCTTTCAGCAGGCGTTGGAAGACGTGCGGGTATTGAGGTAATGGTACGTTTACTTTTCCCTTGTGGCAACAAAGAGTAAACTGTTGATCTGATGGTCGTTCAGCAGTAAAATGTCGAGCCTCACAATGTTCACATATTACATTCATGAAACCACAGAAATGTTCTGGAATAACATGATCCTGATCAATAAATCCCCTTTCATGTAGAAGAGATGAATAGAATGAACGTAGAAATTTATTATGTAATCCTACATAAATGAGACGTGGAAGGGATGTAGATTCCAAACATTCAATAAATGAAGAAGTGGAATATAAATTCCGTTCTGCCTGTTGCAATATAGAAGTGGAAGAAGAAGTTTGACGTTCTTCACGACGTAATGTAGCCAAATGGGCCAAGTGGACTTGTCTAGATGTAGGAGATTGTGTATCTTGACGCATCTGTCTTGTCCTTTTAAGCCTCAAAATTTTACACTGTTTGCTGTATGGCGTCTCCTCAGCACAGTGTTTTCGTTTAGATGTGGCCTTGCGATGCAGTAAAGGCTGTTCAGTTGTAGTCAAGATAGTAGAAGAAGAGGTGGCAGGAGTCTGAGCATCAGACAAAGAGGTGGCAGCAGTCAGAGCATCAGATGAAGAGGTGGCAGCAGTCTTAGGATCAGACGAAGAGGTGGCAGGAGTCTGAGCATCAGACAAAGAGGTGGCAGCAGTCTGAGGATCAGATGAAGAGGTGGCAGCAGTCTGAGGATCAGACGAAGAGGTGGCAGCAGTCTGAGGATCAGACGAAGAGGTGGCAGCAGTCTGAGGATCAGACGGATCTCCTGCAGCATTAACTTTTTCTGTTTGCGTCGTTGAGGCAGAGTGATAGATTTTTTGCCTAATCGTTCTGTCCTTCCTTCTAAAGACTGTATTGAAAGGGGTGTTTTCAAAGCAGACTTTTCCTTGTCCAAGGGAAGTTGTCTTTCTTCCGAACTCTCCTCCACACCCTTCTTGCGCATACGCACAGACACCTTGCGAACCTTTCCTTTTTTGATTTCCATAGAGGTAATGGGAGGTATTAAAGGCAGTTCACTTGGTAAAATGTCAGTACACGAAGAGCAGGAGTATCATCTGTGTCAGACGGTTCTTCAGTGACTGGAATTTTTGTTTGTTTGCATGTGGAACGTGCAGTCATGGCTCTTGTTTGCATTTGTTGGCTTGTTTTTTCAGAAGACACTTCCGAAATACGTGTATGTAAAGCAGTCTTTGCAGCATCCAACGAAAAACGTCTCAGTGGAGAAGAGAGTTTACCAAAGCGTTTGAGTTTAGCAGCCTTAACCCTATCTAACCGAATACGTCTCTCTGCAGAAGTCTCATTTGCAATACGTTTGGCGTGAGCAGCCTTAACACGATCTAAGCGAATACGTCTCCTTTCTAAGGTCTCTTCAGCAAGGCGTTTTGCCTTAGCAGCCTTATCAGTATCTAAGCGAAGACGCCTCTCTTCTGAAGTCTCCTTTGCAGTACGTTTCTCCTTAGCAGCCTTACGCAGATCTAAACGAACACGTTTCTCTTCCAAACTCTCCTCTGCAATGCGTTTAGCTTTAGCAGCCTTATCTTGATCTAACCGACAGCGTCTCTGTTCCAAAGTTTTCTCTGCACGCTTCTTCTTCGGTGTAGATGCAGCCTCCTTGGCAAGAGTGATATTTTGTGTTGGAGAACTCATCTTACAAAGAATAGTCAGCGAATCAAATCCAAAATGAGCTAGAGTGTGTTAGTTAAGGAAACAATGAATAATAACTGTGTAAACAGACAAAAACAATAAAACTAAAGTATGGTTTTCCAAAACCTGTGATAATGAAATGATAGACTTATTTAAAGTAACAAAGAAAGATGTAATGATGTTAACTGTATGGAGTATTGAATGGCAATGAGTGTGTTAAAATTCCTTAAAGTGCCGTGAAAGCAAAAAAAATGGATGTAATGAGCCTTTGCGATACACGGTATGAAAGCAAATTTTCAACATTGTAATAAAAACGTTAATAGAATCTGGATGACATTAATTTCTGCATAACCACCAGCAATGTTGTTGTTTCATAAGGTGTTTAAAAAAAACTGAGTTACGGTAAATTTCTACCAAGAACTAAAGGTTTTGGTATTATATCAGAAGTAGTGGTTTTTATTTTTGTTGGTGGAATAGGGGAAACAGCGGGCTAAACGTGAAGTATGAAATGGCAGAATGTGACAAAGCAGGCTGAAAAAAGAAATAAGGCAACTTGCGTATGAGATATTGTAAGAGTCAGATCAATGTAAAAAGTAACGTAAATGCGATGATATAGTGTAACGTTACGCAACTACAGCCCTGGTGACGGGTATGGAGAAATCGAGTTTAAATTTAAAATCTTAGGCCATGTTATAAAAGTATGTAAATGTGCATATACAATGGACGTGTGAAAGGGTACCCAGTCAGTAATAGAGTATAAAATATTATGTATGTAAAAGTAGTGAATATCCTACTGGAATGACAGAGACTTTGACATGAGCATTAATTTCAAATAGCATCATAAGCATTGGAAAAACAGCATCTGGTGCATGTGGCTCATAGCCAGAGCATAACTGCAGGACTTGCAAGCGTTTACGTGAATCCCCATACTCATTATAATCGGCATAATAGTCAGTATGTATTTATTTGCAGTAGGTGCAGCAATTTGGATTTTGCACTTGTAGCAGGTCCTGTATGGAAAAAAAAAGATGGTTGACCACGCTTTTTATGGTGGCGGGAGCTGTGGCAAGTTCCCCTATACGTACAATGGGGATTAGCGGAACGACACTGCAAGTACAGCAGTTATGTGGTGGCAATGCAGCAAAGCAAGCGGATGCAATTCTGTCAGGACATCTAGTGCAATTTCAAATAACCGCTGATGTCAACTGTGCAGGTAGCATTACCACCAAAGTGTTAAAAATAAGACAGGTAGTAGTGCAACAGAGGCATTAGTAAGAAAAATAATAAAAATTGACATATAATGGGTTAACGTACTCGTAACGGTGTGATGACTGACTCCTAACTCCAAAAGAAAAAGTCAAAGAGCCAGTAAGTAGTTAATATAGCATTGGCAGGCATAAAAAATACTGGACGATTAATAAAAATAAAATTAGTATGAAAGTATATTGTAATTAAATGCCAGTAGTATACCACATAGTGACATAGACAGTGAATAGTCAAAACAATAGAAGACGTTAATGTAGGACTTACATCGTTTAAAAGTTTGTGGATGTTAAAATAAATTTCAAATAGTATAGAAGAGTTTAAATTGCAAATGCCCTGAGTACAGCACCTAGTAACACAGTTAGTGAATAGCAAACTGAAAGTAGGGGGTTTATGTAGCATTTGGAACCCTATAAAACATAGTGTTGGAAAACAAAATGGCAAATGGCATAGAAGAGGATAATGTATAAATGGCCTTAGTGGACCACATAGTGAGATAGCAAGTGGGGCAGAAATACAATAGAACGGGTTAATGTACAAATTGCCTTATAGCCCTTTCACATCAACTGTTTAGATAAAATTGCGGTAGATGCATTGAAAAAAAAGCATCTGCTGCGATAGCCACATGAACATTGCAGTTGCAGTGCGGTAGCAGTAATCCCTATAGAAACCATAAGGGGCCTTGCGGCCGGTGCGATTTAGCAGTTGCGTCAAGTGTTGCTACAAAAAAAAATGAATTGGCGCACCTGCCGCAAGTATTCCTATAGTTTGTATAGGTATTCCCGCAACAGCGCAGCAAGTGCAAGGTTTAATCGGCAATCGCAGCAGATGGGTTTTTTTTCTGGCCATGTGTGTTGAAATTGTAAAAGCACAGATGTCCAGCAGATAGTGACACAGTAATTGAATAGGAAACAGAATAGAAGGGGTTAATGTATGAGTTTAAACCCTATGAAATAGTCATGGTGCAACTAAAATAGAAAAGGCATAGAAGAGGTTAATGTAAAAATGTCCTTAGTACAGCAGATAGTGAGATACGCAGTGTGGCACTAATAGAATAGAAGGGGTTACTATAAAAAAGGCCGTAGTACAGCAGATAGTGAGATAGGCAGTGTAGGACTAATAGAATAGAAAGGGTTAATATTAAAATGGCCGTAGTACAGGACATAGTGAGATAGGCAGTGTAGCACTAATAGAATAGAAGGGTTAATATTAAAATGGCCGTAGTACAGCAGATAGTGAGATAGGCAGTGTAGCATAATAGAATAGAAAGGGTTAATATAAAAATGGCGTAGTACAGCACATAGTGAGATAGGCAGTGTAGCACTAATAGAATAGAAAGGGTTAATATAAAAATGCCGTAGTAGAGCACATAGTGAGATAGGCAGTGTGTACTAATACAATAGAAGGGTTATATAAAATGGCCGTAGTACAGCAGATAGTGAGATAGGCAGTGTAGCACTAATAGAATAGAAGGGTTATATTAAAATGGCCGTAGTACAGCAGATAGTGAGATAGGCAGTGTAGGATTAATAGAATAGAAGGGGTTAATTTTAAAATGGCCGTAGTAGAGCACATAGTGAGATAGGCAGTGTAGCACTAATACAATAGAAAGAGTTCATATTAAAAAGGATGTAGTACAGCACATAGTGAGATAGGCAGTGTAGGACTAATAGAATAGAAAGGGTTAATATTAAAATGGCCGTAGTAAGCAGAGAGTGAGATAGGCAGTGTAGCAGTAATAGAATAGAAAGGGTTAATATTTAAAATGGCGTAGTAAGCACATAGTGAGATAGGCAGTGTAGCACTAATACAATAGAAAGGGTTAATATTAAAAAAGGTGTAGTACAGCAGATCGTGAGATAGGCAGTGTAGGACTAATAGAATAGAAAGGGTTAATATTAAAATGGCCGTAGTACAGCAGAGAGTGAGATAGCAGTGTAGCAGTAATAGAATAGAAAGGGTTAATATTAAAATGGCCGTAGTACAGCAGAGAGTGAGATAGGCAGTGTAGGAGTAATAGAATAGAAAGGGTTAATATTAAAATGGCCATAGTACAGAACATAGTGAGATAGGCAGTGTAGCAGTAATAGAATAGAAAGGGTTAATAATAAAATGGCCGTAGTACAGCACATAGTGAGATAGGCAGTGTAGGACTAATAGAATAGAAAGGGTTAATAATAAAATGGCCGTAGTAGAGAACATAGTGAGATAGCCAGTGTAGCAGTAATAGAATCGAAAGGGTTAATAATAAAATGGCCGTAGTACAGCAGAGAGTGAGATAGGCAGTGTAGCAGTAATAGAATAGAAAGGGTTAATATTAAAATGGCCGTAGTACAGCAGATAGTGAGATACGCAGTGTAGCAGTAATAGAATAGAAAGGGTTAATATTAAAATGGCCGTAGTACAGCACATAGTGAGATAGGCAGTGTAGGACTAATAGAATAGAAAGGGTTAATATTAAAATGGCCGTAGTAGAGCAGAGAGTGAGATACGCAGTGTAACATTAATAGAATAGAAAGGGTTAATATTCAAATGGCCGTAGTACAGCAGATAGTGAGATAGGCTGTGTAGGAGTAATAGAATAAATGGGTTAAAATTAAAATGGCCGTAGTAGAGAACATAGTGAGATAGGCAGTGTAGCAGTAATAGAATAGAAGGGGTTAATATTACAATGGCCTTAGTACTGCACATAGTCAGATAGCAAATAGAGAAGTGGAATAGAAGGGGTTAATCAAGTATGAAAAGAAGAGGGCACTATGGATAAATGTAGCTGATATATAATGTGTAAAAAGAAAGGGTTAATATAAGCATAGGCATTAGGAATATATAGTCTGATGTGAGAATGTACTGTGAAAACAGCTTTTTCACTTTTACATTGTTCACCATTTCAAATTTCCCGCTCTAAGATGGCCGAGGAGAAATCTTCATTCATAAAATGGCGCTAGACTTCAGCCGCCGTGTGATTGGCCAGCGTAATCTTCATACACATGGCGCCGTGAATCCGGTTGGTCGGCGCAATTGTGTGAAGATGCCGCTGTCCAATCACAACTCAGCGGGGCGGAGCTACAAACGTACAGCCGGCCGAACGGCATATCCGAAAATCGTACCAGGCGCTCGGCCAGAAAAATTTCGAAGTCCCCGCTGAGCGGCGACCAATCGGAATCAAAGCGCCATAAAGAAGAACCAATCAGAATCGCGGCTTATTTCTCAATGGATGTCTACGGGAAGTCGACATCCAATGAGAATCGCGGCGGGAAGTTTGAAAAAGCACGGAACTTTCCTTGCCGAGCCCCTGGAGCGATTTTCGGACACGGCGTTCGGGAGAGTGGAAGTC